>VWZF01003558.1:113359-159943 GCA_013396755.1 Sclerurus mexicanus | reverse complement strand
GGGGCGCTCCGCCTCTGGCGTCCTCCAAATGTGCTTCCAAAGCCACGTCTCATTTTTCGTCCTTTTTTTCAGTAGCTGTTAAGCCACCGGGCGCTGAGCAGGCTCCCGGGGCTGTGGTCACAGAGCGCAGAAGGTGTTTGGCCAGCGCTCCCAGCCACGTGGGAATGGTGCCCTGGGAATGGCGCTGTGCGGGGCTCGGAGCCGGGCTCCGGGATCCCTCGGATCGCCCCGGCTCGGCGCGCTCCGTGGTGCTGCGGCCCCGCCCGGCACGGCGAGGCCCGGGCTGGACCCTGCTCCCCACAGACACGGGCAGGGCACCCCGAGCGGCCGGACACGGGGCACAAAGCCCCGTCGGAGCAGAACGGAGCCTGCTGGAAAGGGAACTCGCCAGGAGCTCTGGAGCCAGGAGGTTTCTGGCCCCAAAAGCCCAAAGAACCACGGATGTGAGCCTCGTTTTAAGATCCTACTCTGGCCAGAGACCGTAGTGCCACCTACGGAGATGCTGGTCAGAGCTGTGCAACAAGGACTGTCCATCTGTCTGCTGCCACAGTAAGCTCCAGCTGCTTGGCAGGAACCATTCCATGGCAGAAGAGCTTTAATCTGCCTTCTCCTCCTCTCTACACATACCTCAGGCACAAAGCCTCAGAAATTTCCAAGAATAGAAGAGGGGAAACGGGATAACCAGATTTTTTTTTTAACCAAAGTTACAAAAATATTATTTCTGCTTGAATGAGTCTACCGCCCTCATGCTCTGGTGGAAGGGTTGCAAGCCAGCAGTGATCATCACCTCGTTAAGCATATGCCGCTTGTTCTTCCCAAAAGACACTGATCAGAGGAAATCCAAGAAGTATCTCAGCTCTCGCATCCAGAGTACACGCTTCTCAGACCTTTGAGGAGGTGTCTGTGACATTTCAGTATGTCCACAACTGGCTCCACTGTGACTGCAAGGACACACAGGCTGTGAAAGCCTTTCTCTACCACTGTCCATCCCAGACAGCAGGTGTTCCTGCGGTCACAGCTACCAGGAGACCTCTGCATGCCCACACTCACATCCCAACCCAGGCAGGAGTCCAGCTGCTGCAGGCATGTCCAGGCTCCAGCCAGGAAAGCTCCCAGTAGGTTCTGGGCAGCCCCAGAACTGCAGCCTGCTAAAGAAGCAGCTTGCTGCTCTGGTCTCTTGGACCTCACTACCAAAGGGCCACAGCAGTTCTCACTGAGGCCATATGGATTTAGGCCATAAGGCCTCTGTGCCTCAGTTCTGCAGCTAAAAAAATTGAACGACAGCATCAACTAAATTCCCTGGGGTACTATTTGGGGTTTTTTCCAATTAGAAAACAACCCAATAATCTATGATAAAACACCAGTGAGCACCCCCAACACCAACTTACCTACTTAGGTACTCAAATATAGCTACTAAGTACAACTTAGAACCACATGGTGGCTAAGAAGTGAAAACACTGAATAGGCACTTCATCAGTGAAAGACCCACTCACATTACAGTAAAAAACTTCCAATGTGTTAAGAATTATGCTGTACTGCATAAAGGCTCCAGAAACAGCTTTAATACCTCTTCATTTTCAACTATACAATCACACTTATTTTAAAACAGATTTCTAGTGCAACACAGGGCATTGGTGTTGATCACACAAATTATGAAATGCACTGGATATATGGCTACTTAATTATTGTTTTAACAAGTGTAATATTAGCGTTATCATAACACAGTATTTTCCAACACATTTATGTTTAAACCGTATGAAGGCAGTGCACAAGATCAAATAGACCACGGAACAGTGGCACAGTATGATCAAAAATACCTACTGCAGGACTCAACCAGGTATTCAGAACACTGCAAAAATATTTCTCAGAAAGACACTGCTTTTAAGAGAATTCAGAAAAAAAATTACTGTGACAAGTCTCTGAAGATACACTACTTTTGTATTACACAAGTTAAAAGAAAGTACATCTACAGTGTTTTATTTTTTAAGGACCAGCACACCTGCAATTCTTTATGCATTCTCTCTTCATGCTCTGACCCAATATGGTTCAACAAGAACGGGATGCTTTCATTACCCATTGTGATAACACACCTGTGTCGTCAGTACTAAAACCTAAAATCTACATCACAGAATTTTTTGTGGGATGGAGAAGACCAAAGTTTCAAAAACTTTGTGGAGAAAGCTTATCCCTTTAGTACTCTACTTCTCCTCCCCCAACCTTTTTTATGAAGGAATGTTAGAAGGCTAACAATACGCTACAAGATGTTAAAAACAAAATCCAAAATACAAGTTACTTCACTGCAAACTTTAAGTCTCTGGATGTTCCAAGAGACTCAAAACCATTTCTTCCCAGTGGTATTTTAGCACCATCCATATTGGACCGTGTCCCTTTCTTCCCTTCGGCACGCGGCACTGGACCATCAAGGTCAGGCTGATACCATAAATATCACTCCTGATACAAAACTGATCATGGAAATAATATTCCCAAAATAAGACAGAGGAGTTTTACACTGAGTGCCTTTAGGCTAAGAGAATAATCGCTTGTTTATTTTGATCTTTTGTAACTTACACATCCAGAAATCTGGGCTCATTTACAGAATTTATTAGAACATATAAACTGCATCTCAAGTCTAAATAAAAAGAAGAAAAAAAACCTTCAAATTGTGGTTTCTGTGACACCCACTCAAGCCTTCGTGTCCAGAAGAATGCAAATTACAGTAATATTTGTTAAACTCAAAGTAACAAAAAAAAAAAAGAGAGAAAAGGAAAATGAAAGTTTTTCAATTCAGCAACTCTTCCTGAAGGCTTCTTGATTCAAGACCCTCCAGCCTGACACCAAGAAGTAGCACTTTGATTTTTGGTTGATCTCACCTGCTGTGGCACAGAGGTAACTGCTGGGCTCTTCAGCACCAGCACCTGTTACAGATTCAAAGAACCACACCTTTAATGGCTTTCATGAGTTAATTAGATAACCGTAGTGAGCAGTGAAGCTCTGCTTAGTTAGCAACCACTGAAGTTCTCACTGGTTTTGGTACTGTCCTAATTTCAGAGGCCACTGTAAGTAGAACCACACCCAGAAGAACAGATCATCAAAAAAAGATGAAGATGAATGAAAATTAGTGCTTGCAAATGTCAAAGCAGTGGTTAATACAATGGATTTCTCCAGTTACAGAATAACAATAAATTATTTGTATAAATTATTATATAAACGATTGGGCAGTATCATTGTCACCAACTCCTCAGTCATTCCATGCACTTTATCAGCCCACTTTGATTAATTTTGCACTGTGTACAAATTGAGTGGCAGACAACTGGCTCTCAGCCAAGGCCTGAGCAAAGCAGATACACTAAGTCTCTAAAGCCATACTATTCAAGCTGTGATTGAATGAAAACAAAAGACAGAAAGGCTCTGCACTGCCCAAAATGACTTCATAAACATCAGGATTTTTATTTTTTAAAACTAAAGCAAAGCAAAAGCCAGCCACTTAGAGGGATCTGTGCTTGGAATTTTTTTTCCCCAGCCTAGATGTTTGTCTCCTCTGAGATACTCAGGTGTAAGTTTTGTGTTAGACTAGAGAAAAAGACACCACATTAAGTTAAAACAGAAAGGGATCTCCTTTTAGAGAAAGATCATTTGCTTTGTCTAAAAATAAGAGACCAAAGGCTTGGAAAAATGGAGAGTTCTACAAAGAGATGCTGACAGTTTCTAAACTCAAAGGGGATTTGTCAGAGAGCATCATGCCAAAGGCTCCAAGAAACCTGAAGTTTCCACAGCAAATCTAGAACAAACCACCTCAGAAAGGGTAATGGAAGAAACTCTTCATGCAAGACAAAGAAGATAAGTTCTTTTATCTCAATAATGTGAAAAATAATAAAAATCAGATGCAGGAAAACTAGGAATCTCTGAGGTATATATAAATAATCTGGAAAAAAGAACAGGGGAGCAGAACTAGCCTGGAGTTTTGTTTATTTATTTTTACCAATAAAAAAAACCACAGAGCTCTCCACAACAAAAGAAAGAAAAAAAACCCCTAGCTGCTGCTCAAGAACAGATGGAAAAGCGCGGACAAGGTATATGACACTGCACAAACTGTTCCCTACGACATATGGGTAGATATCGGAGTCACCACAATTTCAAAGTCAACTGACAGAAGTCACTGTTTCACTAAAAATTTAATCATGTCTACCGCAAACAGATTATCTCAATGGTCTACAACATGTTCATCAGTCAAGATTAAAATATCTTACTGACGGTGCATGTATTAAATTTATCCAGGGCACAGATCCACTGCTGCAGAACTCAACTAACACAGCTTCTCCCTGCCCTCCCTTTGAGAGTAAGGGAAAAGACAGAGTGGCAGCTAAATATAAGTACCTTCAATTTTTTGCAATGTAAACCCCAGGCACCCAAATTTCCATGCATCCGTTTTAAAATAAACATTATACTTAACAGATGCAAGAAAAATATACTTTTTAATTTGTTAAATTAATTAATTAATAAGTAGGCTCATTCACATGTTTTGTTAGTCTAACCTGATGATAAACTAACAGGTTTAGTGCTTTTCTTCCATTTTCTGTGTGATATACACATTAGGACACAAGCTCAAGGCGCTTTTAGTCTTCCTTCTACACCATCTTTAAACATCTCCTTCCCTATCAATATCCATTCTAGTCTATTCTCCACTGTCTTTTCCATCCTTATGTTACATTAGTGCTACGGCTGCTTGGATCTTACAATTCGCCTATAAAACCCTCATGCTGCTCTAAATTGACTACCTCCAGTGTTACTGTTAAAAGAAATAATCCTGCTTCCCAAATCGATATGTAAAGACAGGCCTGGAAATATTACACAAAGAAAATTAATCAAACAACCTGTTCTCAGTAAATTTTCAGCCTTGAAGTCGTGAAATGCATTAGCAACTTTGGTACCACTAGTGTGATTCTCTGTGGACAGATCTGTGTTTTGAGCTGTGGTAACTGTTGTGCAAGTGACATGTTAAACAGTACAGAAGGCGGCAATAAATTAAAATTCTCCTGATGAAGCACTGGGTATCACTAGACAAAATTACACAGATTTACACACAACTTGAGAGGTTCACTCGTTGATGTGTTTTAGGTCATGTAACTTTAAAATAAATAGTTCTAAAGGACTGCTGGGATCACAAGCTCTGGCACCAGGGGTTTCAAAATGGCACAAACACAGAGCAAGCCTAAATGTGATAAACATATGACTACTAAATGGGGTAGTATGGAAACATAAAGAGTATAATTGCCCTAAAATTGTCCTTCCAGATGTTATTAAGCTTTTGAAGTGAGAAAAAAAAAATGGTAGCTTTACAGATGTCTTCAGGTCTCTCATGCATAACATTCAGGGCAATGCTGATACACAAGCCAGGAACTGCCTCACTGAAGAATAAGCGACAGAAAACCAGCTGTTTGCAATCTCCTGTTGGGGAGATTACATTAATATTTTTAGGATTATTCCTCTTCACTATCCTAAATAATATTTCTGCTCAGGGCATGAGGAAATTACAATAGAATTTTTAAGGTTATGCTATACTGAAAATATTAAAATCACCATTTCAAGAAACTGTTTACTTCAAAATGATAAAGCAAACTCCCTCCTTTCCTAGAAGAAAAAGTCAGTAACAACAACATGTACAGCATTTTAAATATTTTTGTAAGAGTCAGGTTTTAGTTACTGCTCTGAATGTAAAGTATGTTTTAAAAAAACACGCTCTCATCCCACACACAAGTCACAGGGACTGGATAAAAGATACAAAGGGAAGTACAGATCCTTTTTTTCTACACGCTGCACAAATCGAACTGCAGCTGGGTTCTGCTCATGATCAGCTCGGTGGGCACACATAATAGGAGTCAATATCTATGAAGAGAAAAAAATACAGAACTAAAAAGTCCAAACAAACAAGAGCCAACAAAACCCAAAACAAAAGAACCAAGAACAGAGAAAAAAAAAAGAACAAAAAACCAAGCACAGAATCAGCTGAGTTGGAAGGGACCCACAAGGATCATCGAGTCCAACCCTCAGCCCTGCACAGGACCATCCCCAAGAGTCACACCATGTGTCTCAGAGCGTCACCAAATGCTGCTTGAGCTCTGACANCACAGCACTGCCTTTCAGCATCTCAAAAATACAGGATACAGAAAGGAATGAAACATGGTGGGAAGGAAACAGACACTGCAGATCACAAGAGTGGAAATGAGAAGCTTGAGAATATCCACAATACAGTTAAGTTTGTTTCTGCTTCTCCAATAAGGAAATATAGAAAATGCACAATTAATTTGCCTTTTATTTGTTTAAATAATTATTTTCCAAATATATAAATATAGAATGTAAGTCACATAACACCTCTGAATAATTTTTTATAGTTAAATTATATATGGAAATCTTTGAAGGAAGTTCGTAGATAAATTTGAGGAAACATTAGGTGTTTAAGAAGAAAAGCATTACGATACGCTACAGTTACTCTACAAACGGCCCATTATGAACACAGGGAAGAAGAATTGCAGTTAAGCCTAACAATGAATTTGAATTTCTTTTAGTCACCCACATAACTAAGCCTTGTTGACACAATTTGGCATTTGATCTTTTGCCAGGCTCTACAACTCATTAATAAAGTGCTTACTGAAACACAAAGATGACAGTAAGAGGAGTTCTGCTGGGTCTGGCAGCATTTGCTGTATCAGATCTAAGCCCAGCACCAAGTTCTTGCTTTTCCCTCTCTCCTCCTATCTCAGGCCAGTAACCAGCTCTGCCAAAAGTTTGTTTGAAAATCTGTGGTTGTACAAAAAGCCATTCTGAAAAGGAAAAAAAAAATTAAACTTCTTTTTGCGTAACTACTTGTCACATTAAATACCAGTAAAGCACTCCAAAGAAAGCACTACTAACCCCAAACATAACTGTTCTTATTATTTCCTAATTATTTATATATTGAACTTTATTATTTATATGTATTTAAGAAAGGTTTTGTTTGGAGGAGACAAGGAGAGAGTTGACAGAATTTCTTAGAGCTGCTGGAAAACAGAAAGCTTATTCCTATGAGTTTATCCATTTTGGGGGGGAGGGGGGAAAAACCAACCCAAAATATTTTAAGTATGTTAAAATGTATCCTCCTGTCCTTTAAAATCAGCTGCCAATTGCTTTCTATTACTAGGCAAAAAACATCTGCATATGGAAACAGCTGGACATTAGGTAGCTAGAGACAGAGTGATTTAAGAAGTTATTACTCTTTTATTTAAAACACAATAAGTCATTAGCGGAATTTTTCTAAACCTTGTCTAGACCAAGGCAAATGGTTTGTTGAGTGTGCATGAACAGCTCTTCTGCCAAAGCTGAAATAAATTCAAATTCCAGCAAAATAATGGAGTGTTAGACACCCTCAAAGTACGTCACTTCTAATATCTTTACCATCTTAACTCACTAGACAAAATGAATGATTTCTGATTTCTAACCAAAAATATTTCTTATTTATTCCTTTTACGATCTCGTGTACAATTGTTACTGTGTTAGGATACTTCTGATGACAGCATTTTCTTTCTGGTCTATAATTTACCTAAATGCCTTAAGTGCTGTTCAAACTTTTAACTACAATTATTTTTCCACTCATTTGTTCTTCAAAGTTCAAGAAAAAAAGCAATTGTTCTAAAGTATCGGAATGACAAATTAAATTCCAGTCGAAGAAAAAACAGGTTTCTGTTCATCCAAATTGAGTCAAGCATATGTTACCTTATAAAGACTAAAGCAATGACTCATAAAATCTTGCACACAAGATTCCTGCCTCTCCTAGGAGATGAATCTACATGACTTACCCAAAAGGATTAAACTGGGTCACAATTATTGAATACATGTTATAACCTTAAACTTCAGGTTAGAATTTCTCCTAAGTCTTACTTTTTATTATCATTCACTGATTTATATTTTCTACTTTTTGTTACAAATTTTACACTGAGAAATCCTTACAGTAGAAATATTTTTAAATTGAGGTATTTTGATATGATATTCACTGAATGTTTTGCGTGGGTTTTTGTATTGTGATGATCACCCCAGTACCTACATAACTGGCTTTTCCAAATATTCTTGCAAGGTTTTTGACATTTCTTATCCAGCGGATTATCGGGCTCTTACACTCCTTGAATTTTCGCATGCAAAGAAGATGTTCTCAACTCAGTTCCTCTAGAACATGAGCATGAGGCAGGACTTGTTTCACCTTTCCTGGCCTCATAAGAGTACAAGCAATTCTCAGAAAAAGCTCCATCAAAAAAACACATCATCCCAAGCACAAAGCAAGCTAAAAACCTGCCCATTTTAGCAGTGATTTGTGCCCCACAGAGACATGGGTCCATGTGGTGATCAGTACACAAAGTGTAACTCTTCAGGAACACCGGGCAGGTTATGGAGTCGTCTCTGTCAAACTTCATGGAAGATGTTCCTTATTGTTTACAATGAAGGAAGGAGAAGAGAGAAACAAAAGGTGTTTTTACATGAAGAAGGAAAAAGAGCAGGAGGAACGCCCTCAGCAGCTATTAAAAATGCCCAAACCAAGACACTGATGCCAGCTGTGCCACGCCACACTCACCATATAACATCCGATACTCCTGGGTTTATCTCTGGTTCCTATATCTGGACACAGGATAAATAAGCCCGTGTAAATAAGCTTGACCACCTCCACTAAGTAGTATATTAGTCACCAGTGAAGGAAATACTAAGAACTTGTCTCACAGCAACATTCCCAATATTACAAGAAACCTTGAAATTCTGTATCCGACCAGTCAGCCATCCTTCAGATTGTTCTTGGTAGCCTGTTTCTTGTTGGTAAGACAACTTAAGGGCCAATAAAACCCTTGAAGAACACTGAAATCCTGTTAGAGCCTGTCAGACCAACATCAATTACTGCAAGGAAAAGGCTTTGGATCGTGGCACCCGCGCCCACCTTTGCTATCTCTGAGGCAAAACACACGGCTGGCAGAAGAAACTTGACATGAAAGCACCACCACGTTCCAGTCATCCAAAATGCACCTGCACTAACTGTAATCATACCTGCCCCCTGCACATGGATCTGCCTCCCCGCTGCCATAGCCCCTGCCAGGGAAAGGAAAAAAACCCGGAGACACGGCACAGAAGGAAATCGGTGTCTAGTGTAGCGCACACACCCCCATTGACAGCAATAAAGCTGTAATGAGGGCACCTGAGAACAAATATGATTCTCTGTTAATACAGCAGCTTTTTATTATCTTAAAATATTTTAGTTAAGCAAATGGATCTCCCTATTCTTAAATTGCATCTTAATCAAGTTTAAGCTTTTGGAAACGGTGTTGTTAGTACCGCTATGATACAGAAAAATTAAATTTCAAAATTATTACTGGAGATAAAATTGTATGACAAATTTTGAACACACATGCAGTGCCCACAAAAGGAGGAACCTTCTAATTATATTTCAAGTGTTTTTCTCTCATTTTAACTCTTTAATTGCCAGTGCCCTGGATTTATGCAGCAACATGAAAAGACACCAGGGATTTTTCTCCTGGGCTTCTCCCTACCTACTAGACATAGCAGTGACACAGGAAAGTATTTATTTAAACTGATACAAATGTTAAACACCCCAACACCGGTAACTTGGCATTCAGCCAACTTATACTTCTTTTTTTTGCAAGGAACAGAAATACCTTTAATTCTTCAGATGCCTGTCTTTGTGAAGTCTGAGTGTAATTACAGTATAATACATACATGTATTGAATATCTCTAACTGAATATGTGGGAAAAGAACATACTATATTCACAAATATTGAAAGAAAAAAATACAAGGTGCTTCCAGCTAAGGAAGTGCTATGAAAGTCTTCAAGTCCTGAAGGACTTCCATTATGAGTACTTTTAATTTTGTAGATAAAACATACATGCATGCAAATACATGTCAAAATATCCCCTTGCTATGTTTTTGCTCTGCTCTTTGAAGAATTTTTTTAATTAAGTAACCTTATATGTATGCAAAAATAAATTATTGCAAAGGAATCTGAAGAAATATCTATATGTGCAAGATGTAAGAAAAGGAATAAGAAATTTTAAAAAATCTGAATCAGAAAAAATTCTGGCTGCTAGAGACAAAGTATTTTCATAGGAAAGAAAGGAGTCAAAAGTAACCACAACAATGGAAGCTTTTATATAAAGCAGAGGTATGTGCAGACATGAGATATGATCTTGCACTTGGTAAAGTTATTTACATCTCTGCTGCTTGCCCTTTGTTGTTATTCATTAATATCTTAACCAAATTATATCATAATCAGCCATTGCTGAAGAAAAATAACGAGTATGCTTTTCCAGTCTGCAAGCCTATCTCTTAAACATTAAGACTTTTGAGGTTATTTTTTTTAGCTCTACCTTTTTTCTCTTCACACCCTCTCCCCTTCTCCATCTGACTTCCCCAACACTTATTCAGCAATCACATGAGAAACCTGGTATTGTCTTGCCTAAAACCTGGCTACAAATAGTTTCTTCTGCAGTGAAGACACAGTGATGTAGGTGGCGAGTCTGCAATGTGTGCTGATGTCATTCAGTACCTCCTCATGGCCCTCTGGTACCTCCCATCCTCCTCTCCCACATTGCATGAAGCAGATTTTATGGAGCGATGCTGCTGCAAGTGCAGAAGGACATTACCCAGCCTTCTCCTCCCGTGCACCCCTACCCATCACTCCACTCCCTCCAGGTCCCAGCCGTGGTGGCTGCAGCCAGTGAGCCAGAAAATGACATTACTGCCACACGTCCATAACCAGCCCATGCATCTTCAAAGCAGGAAGTCAGAACTCCTATACGTATCAGGCTTTTCCTGCATACGTGAGCAGAGGCTTCACCGTTGGTAAGACAAGCTTTCAACAACACAGCCCTAATTCTGGCAGTTGTTGCAGCAACATTTAAACAATACAGAATGTTGAACAGACTGCCAGCAGTGTCAGTTACTTCTTTCATAAAAATAAAACTCTACTGAACTAAAAGAAACTTTGTTTTAAAAACAGACCAATGCAGATAATCATAAAGACATCAAAAGGAAAAATAAAATGGGAAGAAAAAACAGATTGGCAGGTAACATACTCTACCTGTTATTTTAGGTTTTGCTGAGGGCTCAGAGAAAGGGTGAATCCCATCCTTAGAGCATTTCCCTTTTTATAAATACAGGGGAAAGAACCGAAAACTTGGTTAAATAAAGTAAAAAAAAAACTTGATGAGAGAGCATGGAAAGTTAAATTATCTGAATTCTCTTCTAGTTTCACTACTCTATTCACCCTTGCCTGAAGTATCTAAGTTTACAGTCATAGAAGATACGTGCTCAAAAATCAGATCATTCAAGTTTCAACAGGAATGGCGTGTCTAGCCCAGGCAAAGCTCATCTGTGATCATCTGGCTCCTTTACACGGAAGGAAATACATTTCAAAGATTATATATTTTTAAATGCCACCAGTACTTCACCCTACTTTTAGGAAACATGGAATATGAATAGGTTTATATAATCTTTATTTGCTCCTGGTATTTAACACTCCTAATGAGAAACAATGAATAAACATCAGAAGAGACCATCTTACAAGTTGATTCTAAACAATGTCATTTTGTTAAGTCATACTAATCACCAATTTATCTTCAAATGTTAATTAATAACTACACGAAGAAAAAGATATGAAAGAGAGTAACGAGACTGTTGGGAAATACAGGGAGCAAAATAAAATGAGCAGAAATCACTGCGAGCAGAGAAAAACTAAGCAGGAGAAAAATACAGCAAAATTTCTGTGAGAATGAGAAGAGGGAGGAACATTGACAGGGAGAAAAGGTATGTTGCCAAGGCGAAAATAGATAGCTGAACACAGTAGACAAAGAAGAATGAGAAAGCTCAGGAGAGTGTAGGAAGAAGAGCAAACTAAAAAAAGATGAGGACTAAATCTTGCAAGGGAAAACACTGAATGCAGCAAATGCGCTCAACTTAAGTGAGCCAATATGAGGTTGTTTAGGAAAAGGACAGCAAGAGTATTTTGAATATTTTAGGGAAGATTGATGTGTGCTCTTCTATGCACTGTCTATGCAATACCCCAGAATATGTACTCTAAAATAACACATCCTTCCTTTGCCCCCAAGGACGTGACAGTAAAGACATTACTACAGACCCCAAGCCTGCACTGCTCCTACTCAAACAGGCCAGTAAGCAATGACAAGAGCAGCTGAGGAAGTGGCAGGTCCACAAGTTGTACCCAGCACCTTACATTTAAAATAACATTTTGGAGGTTCCTATATACCAGAAAACATGACATTTTAATTACAATTTAAACTTACTTCAGGAGAGTCCAAAGTACATTCAGAGAACCAGCAGCATCTGCTTTTTTAAATTAGAAATTCAGCTTTTGTCCATTAAAAACTTGTAAGGCAGCAGAAGGTTATCATGGACACAAAAAGTAAAATATGCATTTAAAAATTATAACTCTTTCAGAGTTTTGATTAGTTTTCACTGTTATTTTTCACGCTTATTTTACTAGAAGACGAGGGAGAAGAGCTTACTCTTTTTTTTTTTCTTAAATATGCAACACCCTCAAATTGCTACGTTAAAATTGGAAAAGCTCCCAATCAACGTGAGTCAGAAAACCACTCCTCCAACAAGAATTAAAAAAAAAACAAGGCTTAACATTGCCCTGGTTTATTTTCACTTAGAAATATCACCAGGAAAAGTGATTGAAAGTGATAAAATATTCAGACTTGCTTTATCCCTCAAGGATATTTATTACAATTATTTCCTTCCTCTGTTAATCTGCTTGAGAAAGCACATAAGGTGACTAGATAAAGAAAAGGCCAAACTCAGAAGAAGTACATAAAAAAGTGCAAATTAAATTATTTTACGTTACACTTGGCTGTGTCCAAAGGCCCTCTTAAAAACATAGCTGGAACAGTTTTAAAAGCTACCAAACCCAGCACCTGTAGACTATAAATCCCTAGTGTACTGTGGAGATCACTGAGGATATCAGCATTATTTTTAAGAGAGAAAAAACTGCTTTCCTACGCTAGCTGGTTCCACTGACTGAAGAGGCATGACAACAATTCTCAACTACTAACTTTCAGAGAGATTAAGTGAATTCTACCTGTCAAACTCCTTTTAGCATAGGTGGAAAAATGGCAAACTCAGGACGGAGTTCAATTCACAGCTTGATTAATGTGGTTCCAAACGGGCTGAACCATCCCAAGTACCAGTGCCTGTCCACCAGTAATAAAGTCTGGGTAGCCAGATCAGATGTGGATGCCTACACTGAAGACATCCACACGAGGTCATGTGAATCCCACCCTTATCATATGGATTCAGGTGTTCTATCGATGCATATAATCGTCACCTATTTAGTTACCAACTCCAGTTGTGATTTAACATGCGATCAAAATACCATTTAACATCACCCTTCTTTGTGTATTAATTCCACTGATTCATTTTCCCTCCCTAAAGTATAAACAGAGAAGGAAGGCTATGGTTTCAATGTTATTTTAGTTTGTTGATTAGCGGAATCACTCAGATATTCAAAAATTGGTTTTTAAATTGCTGTTATTCCTTGCAATCCACATACAATAAAAGGTTAGGAATAGGTACTAACATAGCTCCATTAGCACATAAATCCCACTATATAGAGACAAGCCATCAGTCACATTAATATTTATTCTTCCTTGAAAAAGACAACAACATGGCTATGACAAAGTTTGAAGACATGAAAGGCACAACAAATCAGGGAGAATATCAGTGGAGAAAAAGCTAAACACTTACAAAAGTTTTTTTAAAAAAAGGAAAGAAGCGTGCACAGGGATGTTGGCTGAGAAAAATAATTTTTAAGAAGGAAAACCAAATTTTTGCTCTATTTCCTTCATTTATTATCATTCTTATATTTATGTAAAGTAACAGGCTATTTTTTTTTTCAAAGCACAATGGCAAGATAAACAAAGAAGTACACAACAGCACAGGGAAACAGTGATGTAGCTGCAGTCAGGCTGATAAAGTTAAATGGGATATAACTAAGTACATGCATTTGTGGATTAAGAGACACATACAGAACTGTAAGAACATTTTCAGCCCTACAATGCTCCAAATCCCCATGCGTAGGAAACTCCTGGTTATCAAACCAAACTCTTATAACCTGTGATGGGTACAGTAGAGGCCATTGCTGAATCAGTACTTTTATTCACTGACCTAGAGAATTTAAAATTTCAGTGGGGAATAACTGTATTTCTACTGTTGCCAGCACAAAAGAACCGCCAAGGTAGACCCCTCACATCCAGAGTGTGAGTGCCATGGCCAGGCTCTGAAAGACTCTGGAAATTGCCACAGTGGTAGCAACTGTTATTGACCATTTTCAACTCAGTTGTGCATGTACTACACTATAAATTCATGTATGAACATGGGAATTCCTGTCAGAAGATGAGGTTTTGGACACACAGCAGGTTCAAGAAACAGAATCCTCACTGGAAGGACTGAAGTATCTTAGAGTAGGGCACTTTGTTTAGCAAACATCAGTTGAAAAGTGACTGAACAGAACAGTTAAACAACAGAAGACTTTGTCCTGTAATCATTCTGTGAACTAAGGTTTTAACTTAACAAATCTACTAGCAGGCAGATGAATGATAGAATAAAAATGAATCTTTCACGGTCCAAGTAACAGGCAAAAGCGAAATAGGTCAATCAACAAAGGTGTCATCTTTTGCTGTGTAGCAAAATCTATCCCAGAGTGCTAACACATAGTGTTTTTTGGTTCTGACTTATCACTTTTATTATAAATGTTTAGATTAAAATAAATAATGCAATGCTTTAAAATATAAAGATACAGTTAAAATTCAAACCAGAAGTGTGATCATTAAAGTGAAAATATTATCTAAATTGTAGCTACCTTTTATTATTAAACCATGTCACAGGGTATAAATGATTTTATTCTGACAATTAACCTCCAGTGTCAGAACAGAGAAATACCTTCAAAGAAGCTAACGAGAGGCTGTCTGGGGATGGCACAGGCAGGGCTGGCTCATGCCTTGCATACTGCCATGCATACAGATTGGTACCACAGCTTCAATTACCCCCGTGTTACACTCCTGGCAACACTACATGTATACGGGAGTGTCCGAGCAAGTACAGTTGCATGGGATGAAATAACTGCATTTTCAACACAAACATACATAGAATACAACCATACCCCAACTACTTTCTGTCTATTTCTGGCAGAGCACCCACAAAAAACAATCAGCTGGAGGATGACTCAAGGATTTGTTTCCCTCTACAATTTTTTCTTTTCTTTTCGGTTTTAAATTCTCCTCTGAGACGGGAGCATCAGTGTTTTGCAAAACAGCCTGAAACAGCAGAAGGTTCACACAGGTGTGAGATTTTCAGTCACCGAAAGTCATTTCGTCTTTACAAAATACCAGAAGTGCCTGACTTGACCATTTGCCCCTACTTGTACAGCATTGTGTATGTGCAACTGGGGCAGAACCTATTTTTGCCTGCCAAGAAAGCTTCCTTTATTGACTACTTTGCTTGAAAGCCAGGGCAACATTTACACGTTTTTTGTAACTGTTTAGAGTTATATTTCTTTGTTGCTAAGATCTCTCCTCAAGCCAGAGCTTTGGGCTTGAACTGGCTTTTCAAAACTGCTCGTCATGCAAAGCTCTCACTTTGTCAGTATGCTGGAAGAGGACCTTCCTCCTTCCCTTTGCCCTCGGACAGTCACCACAAGCCAATTATTCCAGATTCGCAAATTTTGTCCTAAATGTTTGAAAGTTTACAGCCAAGATTTGGCCCTCTTTGCCAGTTAAAGGGGTTTTGCAAGACTAAAAGTGACATGAGACTGAAATGAAACCGCATGCAGGGAGTTGCAAGGACAGATAAAACTCTGCATATCATTAGCTGCTAACACATGCCAAAAGCCAACCTGTGATCTGCATGTATTTACTCACATGTGGTGTCATTAGCCACAATCCCAGTTTAAGCCCTCTGGCAGGCCTTTACTTGTCTTTCTGTACTCAGTTGTGAGTACGTGGTCTTGAACCATGTCAAGGATTCCTTTTTGTTTTTAATGCCTTGTCCTTAGACTATTTTTGTACACCAGATAGACTATCTATATATTTAAAGCTGTATGTTAACCTCTTAAGATCCACACAGAGAGAATGTGCTCAGAGAAAACTGGTTTAGACTACTAGTCTCCTTTACACTGGGTGGAATATAAATACATTGTGTGCGACAGCAGTATAAAATCAGAAACACACTTCTGCCAAAACTGTATATGAACAGTGGAGATGAAGATCCACCTGGTAGAAAATCCTGGAGAAAAATCAAAAATACGGATTAAAAACAATGCAAATTCTTTTTCAGCAGGCAAATTCTATCAGGGTGAGTTCATTTTACTGAATAGCTTTATTAAGCTGTGACTGGCTCAAAAAAGCAGCAACTTTCTACTGAGTGTGAAAAGAATATGTACATTTTTATGCATGAATTAGGAAAGCAAACATGGTGAATAGCTGTGTTTTCCATTTTTAAACACAAAGATATACCCCATAGCTACCTGAAAGTATTGCCACTGATTAAGTAATATTCACTTGAATTAACCTGACCCTCGATCAGTTCAGTGTTTTCCAGGCTTGAGGATGTCACAGCGGGTTTCACCACAGGTTTCCAATGTCAAGACATGAACAAGTTCAGCCCTGCTATGCCAGTGGAGATAGTCCAGCTCTCTGGAAGAGGAGAACATGTTTATCACTGACCCGAGTTCTGGCCTGTAAGATTCATTTTGACAAAGTACAGTGAAAACTTTCATTAGTGTGGCAGAGTGAAAAAGGGGTTGACATCAATATTTTATGACAGTCCCCATGTAAATCCCTCTAGTAATATCTGTTACTTAGCAGTTTGCTTCACTGTTTTTTTTTTAAAAAAAAATAATTAGCCATCTTTTTCCTGCGGCATTCCTCAAGGCAGACTGATTATAATAGTGTCTTCTCTCTCTTTGTAAGCAAAATGCTGTAGAGGACACTTGGCACTGACGATGCTGTTGATGCGTGCTTTCCTTTCATCTCAGAGACAGCTGCACTGTACACAGTTCCTCAAAAAAAATCATCGCGCCCAATAAGTAGCAGGATACATTTGCGTTTTATTGACACAGCATTGTAGCAGAAGTTCAATCAAAATCCAAAATGCACATTTTTCCAGCGATAGTGGAGGGTGCCAACTGTCAGGGAGATGCCAGACAAGTCTCCCTTTTGAGAGCTGCTGTTTCCTTCCAATTAAAATCACTTTTTTCTTTGCACATTAGTAAGTACTTTTTGTACTTTTACAAAGAAATGTTAGGGTAACCGTGCTCTGAATACATATCTACCTTATGGTATCGAAGCCTTTCGAAGATACTTTCATGCTAAGGCCTTATTTTTATGTCCTCCAGCATTACAGCCATGGAGCATTTGTGACAGACCTCAAAGCCTACTAAGACCCCAGTTTTCCACATTCTAGCTCCAACACTGCCATCAGACACAGAATTCACAGCAAATACTGAGGATCCCGTTTACACCAGCCAGAACATCTTACATAATAATGAAGTGTTCTTATACAGAGTTTACATTACATTACCCTCAGTTAGGGTTAGAGCATACTGTTCCATATATAAACACAGAGACAAGACTGCTTCCCTGAATGAAGCGCTTACATGCTAAGAATACAAGGAGGACACCATGGGGGAAGACAAGGCAGGCATGGGGAGATAAAAGCGTTTGTAAATGCATCTACACAGACAACATTTATCATTAAAGTAATACAATTGCCAACCGTATCCATCATCCCCTCAACTCCTTATGGGTATGATGGCAGAAATGGTAAGGAGGTTGAAAAAGATGAGTGCAGCAGCTACAAATGTTGGTGATGAAGGGTATTTATAGGAAAGGAACAGCACAGCAAGAAGAATGGAGCATTTACAGGAGATAAGGAATGAGTGGGCAAGGCTTACAATGCTGTCAGCTATGAAGAGACAGATGATGCAATCAGATTTGCACATGAGGGAGGAACACAGTGGGCAAGTGCAGATAATAGAAAAAAAATAAGCTGGATCAGCTTAACAGCAAATGTTGATGAAGAAATTTTAAAAGGATACTTCAGTCAAAATAAAACTTCATTGTGCATTCTTCTGGGAAGAACTCAAAGGGATGATCCTGCAGTGATCAAGCTGGTGGATAAGGCATACATATTTTCTTTCTCGCATAAATTGGTTCTACCCACTTGAGAAGCTGCCTTTTAGCATATAAATATATTTTATTGCTCCCAGCCTCAATTAAGAGGCTCTTCTGCATTTTGTATCTTAAGTCACAGCACAACATCAAGCACTCCAGGGTTTGGTTTTTGGGGGGGTTGCTTTTTAGGTGTTTTTCTTTTTCTTTTTTAGGAGCTTTCATGATTCCATGCTAACTTCATATGAAACAAACTGGTAGTCTAACACAATTTCATCTCCAGTATGGTATCTTTAGCAGCACAGTGTTCTTTAACATATGGGATTAATGTTATGCAAAATACATCATTTGAAGGAGAAGGGATTGGTAATAATCTCGCTGTAATGCCTCTGAGAGCAAGAATATGAAAACATTACAAATTGAATGACTGTGTCTTCTTGAACCACCTACTTTAAAATACCTTCCTGTTATTGGTTGTATGACTTCACTAGGACAACAAAACTACAGTGATCTCTTAAATAAATGTTTATTTCCTTAAATATCAGCTGAATTTTGTATTTACTGAGTTATATGCTTTAATGGTAGGATACTCAGGATTATTGTTTAAACTTTAAAACACTGGTGCATACATTTAACAGTAATCTATTACACTAATTTATCTCTAAGTATGGAGCAATATGGAGAGAATGCTACAATCCATTTATATTCTAATGCTCTTCTTGAATCACACACTTCTGTATCATGAAGTGGGCAACTGCACAGTGTCACTGATTGCTAGTAATTGTTATCAATGCCACACAACCAGTCAACATTTCCTTTCTACAGCTGACCACAAAAGACGTTAAATTACCCAACTAGACCTCCAAAAGATGATCACAGGTCTCCTCCCCGTATTCTTCACTGACACTGCACAAACCAAGGTAGTCTTTGCCCACTACAGCTTTCACTCTGAATCTACTCTCAACATCCAGTGGTACAATAAACTCCTGTACTGAAGAGGGCTCTAAGCACCACTTCAAGGACAAACTTAGCATGCAGAATTTCTAACCGCTTGTGGCTTGCCAAGTCATGCGAGAGAAAGGTTAAAAAACAGCTTTACTCATAACTATATAAAAATAGAAGGGCGTACATCTAATGGTTTTCTGTAAACAAATGCCACCTAATAAACAAAGATGGAAACCTTTCTTGTCTATCAATTGCTTCCCTTCTCGCTGTAGAGCAGAAAGTCCTATTTTAAGTCATGTTAATTAAGTGTAATGATCTTGCAGCATTATCACTGTTACAAGCACTACCCGCTCCCTGAGAAGGGTCTCTGAAGACTTCAAATTGCAATAGTCATCAACGCATGGATGAGTGCATATCATCAGGGCAATAGAATTCAAGATCCTTGCTTTTCTGGCATCAAGGCACTAAATTAAAACAAGTTCTAAGAAACTAAATCTAGAAGTAAGAAAAATAACATAGAATGAAATTATTCAAGCTGCTGATTTTTAAGTGCAGCTGTCAGAGATATCAAAGTTTTAGGGACATGTGCCATATTTACGTAGATTCTAATGGTTTAGTCTGCGTGTAATCTGCAAACAACCCTGAATATTAGAATGTCCTGCCTCTTCAATGAGCTCTTAACTGTCCAGTGTATTTAACCTATGTCCCATTAAAAATAAAGAAAGTAAGTAAAAAGGCAGAAATACAACTTCTGAAACCCAATGGGACACAGTTTTACAGGATAATGCTTTAGTATTTGTAGATCACTAATCAAAATATGCAAGGCCACATTTAAGGGAATTCATTTGCAAAGCAATACTTCTTGCAATTACTTAAAAATAAACTGACCTTTGTACATTTAATCATTACAGTAAAAGAATACAAAAATGTAGAAGACTTATAATTCTCTTTGAATTAAGATATCACAAGCAATCCTCAGACTTGGGTTTGTGCTTGAGGTATTTTTTCATATGAAAAAGACACATCTCAACACTGGAAACTACTGATACTGATGAGGTATTTCATGAGTTAGCCTGAGTGAGCAATGTCCAACAGGGCTTCAAGAGCCCTCAGCCCAAAATTACTTTCAAGAACGAGTCAAATGAAAGAATATAAAACCTACTAAAAGGGCAATTTTAGAGAATTTTAGAGAATGCGAAGTATTTTTCTCTGTTGGAGAGCTGACAGATGGTGAGCTATCACAATGTTCACTATTATTACCAGAAAACAATTACAAAGCTTATCATTATCTGAAAGATAAGTCACTACATCAGGTTTAAACTCCTTCAAAACGCAATATATGTATAGGAAGAAAAATGAAACAAAAAAAGACATCACTCTCAATGTTAAAACAAGACACGTATATACAATATGACTGCTTAATGCATCTCTGCAACTCTGTTCAGTGTGCCCTAGGGGTGATCCTGCTTGAGCAGGGAGGTTTGACCAGATGCCTCACTGCGGTCCTTTCCAGCCTGACCCATTCTGTGATTCTGTGACCAATTCAGCCACAACTGAGATGAAGAATTTCTAAGAGTGCGCATGACTTTGCATTGCTAACTGCTGATTCACTGAAGAGTTTATTTTGGTTTTGGCTTTCACATATTTTTGCCTTTGCAAAGTAACAGTGAGGGGTAGGAGGAAGCTAAGAGCAGATAAAAGTGCATCTGCTCATTTCAGAACCCTTTGCCAAAGGCACTTCAGCCACATGGTTAACACCAAGCAGTCCTTGCACAACTGGCTCTTCCCTATACCAGCAGCCCGTGTTCCGAAAGCTGAAATCAATGCCAGCAGGGAGACCCTTCAGATGAAGCTTTGAAGTAATGTGGTTCAAACCAATTTTTTTTTCCCTTGGAAGAGAGATTGAAAATCAAATACTCTAAATTTTTAACACTTTGAGAACATTTATAAGAATTTATCTTTTCCGTTTCCTTACAAGCTATTAGCTAGTTAATTATTTTCTTACCAAAGCACTGGAAGAGCTTGGTTTCACCTATGATGTATTATGGCTTCAGGTGTATAACCATACAGTTAATGTAAAGATATTGCTATATAGAAGAACTTCTAACATCTTTAGTCATCTCTAATAAAAGTATCAAGAGCAGGCAAAATGAGCAAATAATTTCTAAAACTCACATAGGAAAAGACACTTAAAAGATTTGTCAGTCCATAGATGAGTCTGACAAATAGTCAGTACACAGATACATCACTTGAAGAAATAAAAAAAAATAACATTTGTCCTGTTTAAAACATCACAAGTGTTAAATCCAGCCTCTTGTTTTTGATCTGCTTTAGATCTGACAAGTCATTCCTGCTTTGATGGAGAATTTGACTGTACGAATATTCTGAATGCCTAATATTTAACTTTCACTTGGTAATTTAATAACTGTAAATGAGATGCACATAAACAAAGAATTTGTTTGGAGAGCCCCACCAGCTGATGTCTGAGATGAGAATGAAAGGTCTCCTTCATCTACCTAAAAGATGCTTTTCCAAGTGATCTCTGGCATGTCACTGAAATTGGAAGTAGGAGCCTGAAGCTTTCATGAATCTGAGGTTGCATTCCTCTGTGACCTTTGCTAAAGGCTTTGAATTTACCCAGCATAAGTTATTAAAAAAAAGCCCCAGACTGTTCAATCTAGAATATCAATGTGCTACAAGTAACATCAAAAATTAACAACATGAAAAGTCCAAAACAAAATTAAATGTAGGTCTCATGCAAAATAAAATAGCCTGGTTTACTGATGTCTTTCAAACAGTGATTCAAGAACACTTGATTCAAATATATGCACTGCTGCAAGTACCTAAAAATCAGTACAACGACACTGAGATTATAAATCTAATCACATTCATCTCCTTATATGGATTTATTAAATTACCAAAGGCCTTGGTTTCAGTTCATCACCAGCAGCAGCACAATCAAATAATGAAGCAAATTCAGAAGTAGGTTCATGCTGGAATAATCCACCATGACTTAGTATTTTAATTACTCATGTTTCAGCCTTCTATAAGCTACTGTAAGGTTTTCTTTTACAAATCAGATTTTTTTTCCTCCCATCAGTGCCTAAATAAGTAGCTAAGCATTCCTAGTTGCTTTGGGTTTATATTTCCACAGAAGTCTTCACAAATATGAATAAATGCCCTAATGCCTGGCTTAAAACTTCATTCCCCAAAATCTGACCCAGAAAAACTTAATATGCCAATTTATATGATTACTTTTTTTAAATAATTCCCAAGCAGCCTCCTCAGTGATCTAATTTATTTAAAGTAAAATTAGCTTTCTCTCCCTGTTCTTCTGGTATTAAAATTAAGCTGTGTCCCATTGTATTTTTTGGTGTTTTAATTTGATATAGTAAGACTAACTAGCACTTTGATTGCTCTTCTCACACAACTGAACATGAGCCTTTCAACCACTTCTGCCCACTCCACGCTTTTCACCTCAGTGCCAAGTGCAAAATGCCACATCTAAGGCAATTACATCATCCTAATGGTATTCAAAAATTTAAATAACACCACATTAGCTTCACTCACACTAGTCATTTCTCTGTGCACTATTAAATAATACCACACCAAGCTAAAGAGCAGCACAAAATTCATATCTACCATTCTCTCTTTGAAATTCTAACCACAGTGGACTAAAATGTACATATTGCAGTCCTGAAACACCACATCTGTAGACAAATTCAAACTCCTGATCACTGCAGTTAAGATATTCAGATAGACTTGTAGTTTAAAGTCAAAAATAAACCAGCATAGGAATACCTTTAAGTTTTAGTTTTAAAAACACGGTGATGAAGGTTTCCATAGGCTTTGCTTTCTACAGCCATTCCACCCCAGCCTGGCAGTGAGTCAACAAATGCAGTCACAAGTCCCTGTTAGACACAAACTCCAGGTCTGCAGAACACAAAAGCCATTTTTCAAAGCAGCAGATTTCAAGCACAGCACAAGAATAATCTTCACAACAGCACAGCTCCCTCCCAAGCACAAGGCAAATCCACAGTACAGCTGGGTCAAAGCTGAACAGCAACCACACAGCAAAACTCTAGGTCAGATATTCACTGCGTGGGTACTGATCCACTATTGATCAAAATCAGCTCTCTTCCAGGGTTTTGTAGAAGGTAAATTCAAATTCCCCATTCAAAACTGCATATTGGTGAGCTGTATTGCTAAAAAAGGCTTCCCTTTGTGAAATAGCAAATGCAACGCAAACCAAAAAGTAGCATCTCAAGTCTGACAGGTCATCCCCAATTTCAGCAAAAAGTCTGGCAGCCTAATGGGGCCACCACATAATTCCCTTTATATTGAAAAATGAAGAAAAAAAGCCACATAACTTCTTCAAACAGTATTAACTGAAGCCACACAGGCCAAGCACAAAGCAGTTCTCAAACAAGGCACAACTGCATCACACTCAGAACATGAAAATCATAAAAATCTCATCTTCCAAGAAAACTCAGTTGAATACTCAGACTACGTATTTATGCTACACAATAACTTTCACATCTCCTCACTGAAATGTAAAAATTAACCTTGTAATACAGAGAACTTAACTTTTGCTATAAAATGTAATTCCAATTTTCCCCATTCCTTGGGAAGTACAAAAAAGCAAAATGTTTTATGCACAAGGCACACTTTCAGTGGGAAATGAGTTAACAAGGTTATCCAGGAGTGCTTTTCTCCTACTGACAATTCTGAATAGTATTTACGCTGATTTAATAAAAATTTAACCATGTCCACAATTTAAATAAGACAGAAAAACGATTTTCCCCTTCCTTTCCACACTACTTTTCACATATAATAATATTTATTAAGATCAGTTTGAATTAAATTTTTAATTGTTAATACATGAAGATTTTCAGTATATTCACTAAATAAATTGAATTGGGCAGAAATACTTGAGCAATAACTAATCACAAAAACACCGTCAGAAACAAATTGCACGATTAACAGATCCTGATTTCCTATGACATGAACCCTTTTTCCCCACCACTTTCTCACTTCAGCTACTGCAAGCTTCTCCAATACTCCCCTTCCTGACACAGGCCACCTGCCCAAAGCAGGGGGGTTAATCCAACACTCCCTGCCCAGGAGGCAATTCCAAAGCATTTTCATGCTTTCCCTTTCTGATTTGGCTTAAAGATTAGTCTAGAAAAGGTAGTCCCTTGCAAAACCAGTTAGGTCCCTGGAAGATCTTGATGTTCTCTTGACTTCTCTGGAATACTACCTGTATTTAGTAGTTACAAAAATAGGTATTCGAGCATTCACTACTATTTTTATCTATGCCTGATTCATATGCACATCAAGGGATTTATTAACATGTAAAGCTCATCTCAGCCCCACAACATGCTAACATAGAGATTAGTTATATTATCTGATGCAGTTTAAAGCGAATTAGAATAGAATTTTAAACCTACCACAGCATGAAGTGAGACCTCTTCTGCTTCACAGAAAAAAGCATAAGCCAGTGTGGTCTTGGCTCTTAAATCCACCAAACCAAAATGTAATTTCTATACCAAAGAATAAAAAGAAAAGTTTTGTTCAAAGAAAACCTTGCTGCAGAGGAGGACGGTGCTCACAGAAAATCTGAACAGGACAATAGGTGGGACTTTCACCCATCTCAGAGTAGGGTATTACTTAAATTCCTCATTCTTCAAGTGAGGAAAAACAGACTATGTACTATATCACGGCAGTTCCAGGGACAGTTACATTTTTATTATATACTCCCCATGATCCTAATAACAAACTACTAAATATCTACTTCTGTGAAACATTTTAAATAACGCAGTTTTGACTGATTTTGTTTATCATGCAATATGAAGTAGGAAAAAGTCAACCCCAGTGTGCAGTTTGAGTCGTAATACTAACTAATCGCCAGCGTTCTGCTTGCTCCCATAGGACTGCCAAACCTTTGTGGAAAGATTAAACAGAAAGGAAAAAAAAATTAAAAATGTTCTGAAGAGTGCTAAAAGAAGCAGCTTTTTTTTTTTTTGGCGATGGTGGAAACTGACTCCCCTTAACTATTTCAGTTTGTCTTTATGTTCAAATTATTCATAAGCACACAGGTAACTGGCTGTTCTGCCAGCTAAAAATTCAATTTTAACCCTGCAAACATTGCCTATCATTTACACAGCTCTTTATATGCCAAACTTCATTCATGCTTCACAGAGCAGTCACCTTTTATTGCAGGAGAAATTAAGTAAAATTCAAGATGCACCTTGTAAACAAATAAATACTTGAATGCAAGTGGAAACAAATTTTAATGGGAACACATAGATCGTGTAGCCTATAAATGGTTATCTTTCAAGGCAAGATCTTGGGCCTAGGCTACTTGAATAATTTGCCTATTAAAATCTGAGACAGCAGAAACACACAGGAGAAAACTACAATAAAATAGAAATGCTATTTTAGTTTGTATTCAGTATTTAAATAAACGAGCCATATAATTCCCTGCAGTCAAACTGCATTGCATTGGCTTTTCTTTTTAAAAGAATAAAAAAACAAGTAAGGAAAATACTTCTACTACACACAAAGAAATGGTTTTGTATTGCAGCCACCAAGAATAGATGCAGGCTTTGCTGATCCCATTTCTCAAAAGCATGCAATACCGAAGAGGAATTAAAACCCACAAGCAGCAGATGGACTCAGAAGATTTTGGAGCAAAGACCACTGCCATCCTTCAAAATTTCTCACACCACCACCACCACCATTTACTGTCAACTTTGTGTTTATTGTAGCTCTGCAAAGTCACTGCAAATCGTTTTTCCCTGTCAGGTCACAGTTAAGGAGCCACTGGAAACCACGTGAACCACAAAGACTTTTTTATTTCAGGGACTACAAACACACACATACTGGCAGAGCCTCCGGAGCACAAATCATCAGGTACAGGAAGAAGCAGTACACAATTTTAAGCACTTCTGGTGATTTTAAAGAAACAACAAATCCATTAGTTTGGATACTGAGTGTTCAACCTCTACTGCTTTAGAGGATCTCCTCCTCTCCAGGAACCCTCAGGTCCCTCCAGGACAGAAGCAGCCTCAGTCCCTGCTCCCCAGGGCTGCATTGCTGCTGGACACGAAACCAGCTGCTGTTCTGCTGCATCACTGGGACACGCATCGAGTGCACGCCAACAGAATTTTCTCCCTCTTCAAGAAGCAGAAGGGAAAATAACAAAACTTATTTGCATAGAAAAAAAATAGAAACCTTATACTGGAAAGCATTGCAAAAAAAATGTTAGAATTGGCTTCAGTGAAAGGATTGAACAGACCTAACATTTGCAGCATGTGAGGGAAGGAAAAAGAAAAAAGGACACCCCGCAAAACACCCCATTTTCTGATGTGCCTTAGACAAAAATAAAGGGCTGTCTACAGAGCACCAATCCTGACAGGATACCTGCCGAGGCAGGTAGGTCAAGCAGTCCCTCTGCTCGGTTTCATTGTGGGGTTGTTTGTTTTGGGGTTTTTTTAACTTATTCCAAACGAAAAAGAGCCCTCCCAGACATGAATGTGACTAAGGACCTGTCTAGTGATTAACCCAGCTAAAGTCAGTAACAGAAAACATAGCTTTTACAGGTACAAAGGCATTCAGGACTCATCCTTAATGGGATCCCTCAGAAGCAGGAGAAAAAAAAAATTCCAACAAGGGACAATTCAAATATCAGAAAAAAATTCTCAACAAGGAAAGCATGACAGACACTGAAGCACACGGAATGTTCAGTTTGTGTCATGTCTGTCCTGCTCCCTATAGAACCAGGAGTTGCCAGAAGAGGCAAGGGAGACAACAAGGTCGAAAATCACAGAAAAGTGTTAGGAAACTGTTATAGGAGAACCATTTGGAAAGGCTCAGACACAGCAACACAGACACCGTAACATCATAGAAAGCAAAGCACTCGGAACAAAAATGCCAGAAGAGAATGGACACCCACTGGGCAAAGTACATGCCACACCTGGAAGAAAAACTTAAGCAGAAATGACAACATTTTTTTTGGCTACAACACACCCTGAGAAAAAGGATGGCTAAGAGAATTATAGGTGTTTCTTTGTAACAGAAGAAGAAATACCACCAGGATTCAAATTTGACACCATCATAGAAAATAGACCTTAACACATTAACAGAGGCATGTTTCTGCCTTACGCTAAGATAGGCCACCTAGAACATAAACAGAATACTTCACCTACAGAAACATGCCACAATGAATACCAATAAACAGAAAAAACATCACAAGAAAGTCAGCACTGGACTCTGGGTCAGAGTGTAAAAACCTTTAAAAACATCTCCCAACTCATTTTGCCTCCTGTCCCCCTTCTAAGTGAATTTTAGCACTTACATTCGCTGCTCAGTTATCCCAGATAGAGAATTGATGTGGCTTTACTGTTCCTTCTGCCTAAGATAGCCCATGACCACGAAGCACTTTCTACACAGCCTCTGAGAGTATAGTGCATAAATTATAAATTATTAAACTTAATAAAAACCTTAATAGCAGCAGACTCCGCAGGCATAGGTCTTACTACAAAATAAAATTCTGGAAATATTTTCCTTTTGTCCCAGTAGTGTTCAAATGTTTACTGCAATACAGCAAGATTAAACTACCTACACTTTCAGAGGCAGTGCATGTATAGAATCACATTATGGTGACAATACCACCGTATGCCATATAGTTACTTATCTTTAAAAGCAAATGGAAAAGGAACTGAAGTTAAATCACACCTGTAAAAAAAGGAAGGCAAACAAGGAAACAACAAAAAAAAATCCAAGGGGCACAATCCTTATTTGCCTAGACCTCATACACCCAGACATAGCAATTTATGGGAGCACTACCACTGACTTTAAGAAGCACCATTCACCACCTCTTTAACAAGCAGCCCACTCTGGTCTATGACAGAGTTCACTGGTCACAAAGACCAACAAATTAAGCATTTTCAACTCCTCTTGAAAAACAGCACTTCAAGGGAATGCCTCTGCTCTATCACGCACACCAGAAATAGATCAGGAGAAATTGCGTGACATAGGGACTGAGAAGCACAGTCACTGCAAAACCCTAACACACAGCCCACAAAAAGAACAGAGAAAGGCTAAACATAAATCACTCCAAGATAAATTAGTTCCTCTAGCCACTGCCTGTTAAAATGATTATAAATCCTAACAAAATAAATGCCAAGTATTAAAGCAATAGACAGTCCTACCTCCTCAAAAATACCCAAGAACCATAGCAGGGTTAGGGAGTTAGCCATTACTGACATCACAAAGCATTGGGAATAAATCCCAAAGAATTAAAGCTCCAGGAAGGAAGATAGGCTATGACACTCCAGTGAAATATAACACGAGAACAGCATACTACACAGATGTTTCAAAAATGCACATGGAGTGGTAAAGTGAGGATGGAGCAGGCAGACAGGAGCTCCAGTAAAACTGCACTCAGGCAGAAATGCCACTGTTACCGCATGCCAACAATTTCACTATATGTATTCCCAAAGTAATAACCCAAACAGGACTGCAATACAAACTTAAACAGCTCCTACACAGCAACACCAGCAACAGCACCTTCAATAAACATGCTGAAAAAAACCCCCAGGATATATAGATCTAAGTAAAAGGACCAGATATCTCTGATAAGACAAGCCCTGTGACATAAGGATACAGTTTCTGTAGGTGTTAAGCTACATTCACAAGCTATTTAATGACAAGTCTCTTCAATCTTCTATCTCGCATACAAACCCAGCCTGCGTGCTGTGCAGTGGCACCTACAACAAAGAAGATATAATAAACATATCCATTAAAAAGTGTCTATTTATAACAGACACAATAAATATTTCATAAGTTCAATTACAGCCGTAAGTAAATTCATACTGATGTTACATTAACTAGTTTTAAATGTTTTATGTTCACACCAGTGAGGATTTGTTTTTCAAGCAACACATATATAACACAATTTATTCTAACTGGTAGGTTAAAACAAGTTTCATCAAGAAGTAGCATGGGAATATTTGCCTTTTTAAATGTGTAAAAAATATTGCAGACATAGAAAAGTGAAAACTGTGCTTCCCCTGCATCCAGGCAAATACACCCAGCTGTGCTCAGTCACCAATGAGCCACACCAAGTGCCTTGGCAGAATACCACCTCTCTACATCAAGAACATTTTACCTACGACAAATTGTAACGTTTTCACTTTCATCAAACCTACTGCTTACTGCCCCATTTTAGATGACAACTTTAACTGTGTGCCTTGGAATTTGTTTAATTGATATTGCCACCTAGCGGCTTGTTTCAATAATCATAAAAGCCAGCACGGGAACATCAGCATGAACAATAAGTTTCTGAAAACCCACGAGATATGTTTTTTTCCCCAGTAAAGAAAAATCAAATACTGTTTTCCACCCCAGAAAAAAGCAAATGTCCAAGGACTACTTATAGAATTAAGTAGTACATCCTCCTTAATATAAAATTATTTCTATGGGAATAATAAAACAGTACCATAAAATAATTTTACTTGTGTTATATAATAGCCCAATATTGAGTAACTCTCTAAACACATAATTACACAGAAAAAGTACCACTACTACAATCTATTTATAAAGCTTCCTTCTTTCACTTTCTTGAATACAAAATAAACAACTGGAACGTATTTTCCATCCCTCTGGTCGTTAGTTTACTGTAGGTTTGTTGTTATATGTTTAATGTCAAGATGATTTGAGTACCCTAAATACAGAAAATGCAGAACAAGTCCTAATATAAGGGAAACCAACTTTCAAAACATTTCTGCTAGCAAGTTTGACTTAATTGGAAAAGAAAAGAAACAAATTAGACAAGAAGTATTTAATACAGCTTTTTCATTGCTATTTGACATACTAATAAAATTGTTCAACTTGGGAAAGACCTCTAAGATCATCAACTCAAACCAGTAACCTAGCACCACCATGTTCACTGCTAAACCATGTCCCTAAGTGCCACATCCCACATGCCTTCTGAACACTCCTAGGGATGGTGATTCTACCACTTTGCTGGGCAGCCTGTTCCCTGGGCAGCCTGACCACCTTTTTCCTAATATCTGATTTAAGCCTCTTCTGGTGCAACTTAAGGACATTTCCTCTGGTCCTGTCACTTGTGACCTGGGAGAAGAGACTGACCCCCACCTGGCTATAACCTCCTCTCAGGTAGTTGTAGAAAATAAGGTCCCCCCTGAGCCTTTTTTTCTCCAGCCTAAACAACCCAAGCTCCCTCAGCCACTCCTCACAGAACTTGTGCTCCAAACCCTTCACCATCCTCGTTGCCCTCCTCTGGACATGCTCCAGCACCTCCCTGTCTTTCTTGTAGTGAGGGGCCCAGAACCAAACAGAGGATGTGAGCTGTGGCCTCACCAGTGCCAAGTACAGGGTGTCTGTCACTGCCCTGGTCCTGCTGGACATGCTTTTGCTGATCAAACCAGGATGTCATTGGCCTTGTTGGCCATCGGGGCACACGCTGGCTCATTCTGATCCAAACCAACCTACTCACAAACTAAGAGTCCTACAATTACAGATAACCCTGCTCTTTGTTCAGATTACAGCCATCCTGGGTATCTTGTGGAAACACAGGTGCTTATTTTGCAGCACTAGGAACAGCTGATTGACAAGACTATGTCATTTTAATCTTTTCTGCTTCTATGTCCCTATTTCTAACGGACAAAAAACCATAATAATTAAATTTTAATGAAAACTTAATATTTTCAAACAGTATCTTGTTTCCAAACTGTTCAGCAATGGTGATTTTAGTATTCTTGGAAATAAAACATACACACAAAATCAAATTTGAACACACACACACCATTATTTTTGAAAACATGGATGAAGACTTCTGAGCTATTAAATTTCTACAAGTTTTGTGGCAGGCTAGATAGCTGGGCCAAGACCAGTGGTGCGAGGTTCAACAAGACCAAGTGCCAGTTCCCACACTTCAGTCAAGACAATCCCATGCAGTGCTACAGGCCTGGGACAGAGTGGCTGGAAAGCAGCCCAGCAGAAAAGGACCTGGGGGTGCTGGTTGACAGACGGCTGAACATGAGCCAGCGTGTGCCCAGGTGGCCAAGAAGGCCAATGGCATCCTGGCTTGTATCAGCAACAGTGGGGCCAACAAGAGCAGGGAGGTGATCATCCCCCTGTACTCAGCGCTTGTGAGGTCACACCTCGAGTCCTGTGATCAGTTCTGGAGCGTGTCCAGAGAAGGGCAACGAAGCTGGTAAAGCGCTGGAGCGCAAATCCAACAAGGAGTGGCTGAGGGAGTTGGGGTTATTTAGCCTGGAGAAAAGGATGCTCAGAGGAGCCCCTATTGCTCCCTACAGCTACCTGAGAGGAGGCTGTAGCCAGGTGGGGGTCAGTCTCTTCTCCCAGGCAACAAGCGATAGGACAAGAGTACATTGTCTTAAGCTGCACCAGGGGAGGTTTAGGTTGGACATTAGGAAGAATTTCTTCACAGAAAGGTTGATTAGACATTGGAACTGATGCTGGAACTGGGCTGCCCAGAGAGGTGGTGGAGTCACCATTCCTGTGGGCATTTAAGAAAAGACTGGATGTGGCACTTAGTGCCATGTTCTGGTTGACAAGGCGATGTTCAGTCATGGATTGGACTCTATGATCTCAGAGGTCTTTTTCCAACCTAATTGATCCTGTGATTCTCTGAAAAAAACCAACCTTGTTATGGCCCAAAGTCAGCGTAGTCCAGCTGTCATATTTCCACCTGGCTCATCCAGCGGCTGAGGGTCTGCTGCCAGCTGAGCAACCAGCCCCAGTCGAACTCCACACCAGTGACCACACACACGACACCTCCTGCCCAGCTGGCACATCACACAAAGGTGGGCAGTAGCTACAGGAGAAGCTCAGATCCCCATGGAGATGGCCATCAATTTCAGCAAGGGAGGTTCGGTATGGCACTAGGCAAGGTTCAGAAACAAGGCTATATTTATTGAAGAAGGGCCACTGAAGGATGGGAGAGAGCACAGGCACTGAAGCTCTACTTCAAGGGAATGAGAAGTCAGCACACTTGGGACTTGTGGTGAAGAGTAGAGAAGAATATCCACGGCACATGCAAAGAGAGTCAAGACTACTGTGGTGGTGAAATACAGATGTTTGATATCATCATAGATTTCTAAAGGCTCACACACAACTGGAATTTTTAATCTAGCTTCTTTAACTTATGCAGCACTCTGAAATATGTAACAACACTGAATTATCTGCTTTACATTTACTTTCTTTTACCTGTATTACCTGCTTTAAACTTTATCTAACTGGTATTGTTATAGCACATCTCATAAATATATATATATTTGCACACACATGGAAAGAGAGATTGGTTATTACTCCACTTTTTTTTAACACATTTTATATAAAATTCTACTGATGTCATAGTCAAGAAATTTTTTTTCCTTAACCTTGAAGTAATAGATAGACCAAAAGGTTTTTTGCTTATAACATAATTCCCTAAAGTACTCAAAAGATCTCTCCATTATTTCCTGCCACATTTCTGATCTAACTTAGAACACAAAGTATTTCTGTGATAAAGATCATACTTTGAAAATGCACTCAAGTCCTTTCAGCTATTTTAGCTAAAATGTCTGTTCAACACACAATGCTACACACCTTTGTCCTCTTATACCTAAAAGCCCCTAGAGTTTCTTTTATGACAGCAGGTACAAAGGTTCTTTCGAGTGAAGAAATAACAGTTTTCTAATGAGGTGCTGAATAACTACATGTTAAATATAAATAAAATCAAAAGCTACTCTGCAAACCACCAATATTTTAAGATACTACTTCAACAGGATCCAGCCTTCAGAGGTCTTTCCAAAGCCGATTTGCAAATCAGAACTTTTCCACTAGCCCAGAATTCCCCACTAGCTACTGCTGCACTTCCCAGCAAGGAAATAATTTGAATTGTTAATAAAATAGTCAAGGACCATATAGACTTTCTGTAAAAACAAAGCACATTTATTGGAATCAACTCAAAGCTATTCCTCTTGCAATTTTTCAAAGGTACAGAAAGAGCCCCCTTCTTTGATAAAATTTCTGCTTACAATTTCTGCAAATGTTTTTCTCAGATGTGCTGATTTAAGTACCATCTTTTGAATTCCAAGGTCATTTATCTTCCTGGAAAAAGGTCCAGAATGCCCCTTCACTCAGCCATCACCAGGTCAGCACTAAATTTATGCCTGGTCACTTCCTAACTGCCTCTTGCAAGCTTTAAAGCCACCTGAGCAGCAGCGAGGTTCAGAGAATGGCACCAGTTTTATGTATTCAGTGTATTTGCACCAAGGCTCCCTGAATAAAGAACAGCGACTGCTCCTCACCACGGATCACGCAAAGCGAGACCCGAGAGCTGATAAAAAACCGTGTTGCCGTTGTTTGTAATGGGCCACAGGCTTCGTGTTAAGCTGGTAACAGGAGCCTTGGGACTCACCAGGCTCTGTTTGAACATGTCTTGGCCCACCTGGAGATCTGTTTTAGCAGTGAAGAGCAACAGCCTACCGATCAAAGTACTTACCTATTTTGTTTCAGCTATCTCTTAGCTTTGTACAGTTGTGTAGTGTAGCACCTCTTATACACATATCCGGAACTATTATGGCAATAATAATTATTTTGTGTAAATGAACTATTTAACATGCTGAAATGCAGTAGAAGGGATTAAAGATACAGAGCAACTGTAGAGGACTGTAAAGTCACAGGATGAGAGACCTGGGGCTACAAACACCTCACCAATGGTCAGTGGTTGGCCACAGAACTGCAGCCCTGGGAGCTGGGCAAAGCCACTCACAGAGGGAACCACGAACAAGCACCAAACTGACAGAAAATACACAATTATACAGTAAATTTGTGTGGCTTGACATGGGTTGTAACACAAATTTACAAGGCAGCACAGAAACAACTTGTAGAATCACATAAAAATTATTCAAGTGGATTTCAGAATGAGGATGAAGAAGCTACCAACATCAACCTCATAGTCCTCCCAGTGGGGGTCAAGAGGCTGATGACTGGCCATATTCCTCCCTTTTCCAAATGAAACCATCCATCCCACAAGGGTAGGCATAGCACCAAAGAAGGAGCAGACACTACAAAGTTGGAGCATGACTGTATGCAATTTGAAACAAATACTATTATTGCTGTAACTCAACTATAAATAACTATTTGATGGGACCATTAAGACTTTACAGCAACCTCTCTGAAACTTGGATGCCACAAAGCAGTGAGGAGAGACTCTGAGATTTAGAAGAGCAGATACAGATAGATGCACAAGTAGCTATTTCGCCTGAGGAGAAACACAAAGGTCCAACCTGCATTGGTAAATACCTCAGCAGCTGGCGGGTGAGGATCATTCTGCAAACACAGGAGATAAGCAGAGAAGAACTTCAGGCTGAGAAAGCATACAGCCAGAACAGTCACTGGATTCCCTCCCTCCCAGCCTCCATAAAGGAAATAGTGAGTTCAGAATTCAGCTAATTTATCATCCTCTAAGTAAGACACTGTGTTCCTAGGAAGAGAAATAGCAAGCCATTTTATTTATATACACACACACACAGAGACATGCACTCTTCACCTCAGTAAGTCCTCATTTCCAATTTTCACAGACTTATTTGAGCACTTTGGGTGTTTGCTCACATCAGCTGGAACGCATGCACATTTTTTCCTCATCAGTGAAACCCTACATTTTAAATCAGTCTTTCCATGTTCTGTTAAAATAATAGTCCCTTTACTCTGGCTCTGCCTGTCTTCTGTTTCCTTCCTCCAAGTACCCATGACCATATCAATGTGCATCTGCTTAGATAAGGCAATGCCACTATATGCTCACTGACTTTTCATTCTGATATTCTGGGTGTACATTTATTGGCAGCAAATCCAGGCTTTGCTGCTTCCCATTGCTGCTGATAAAAGCCCAGATTAAATTCTATGCTGTGAAATGAGGTTAACGTGCTTTTAATTCTTGATTAGGTTTTATTTCCACACTATCTATGATAATTCAGTTTGAAGGAAACCGTATAATCTTAAAACAGAAGCAAGGCAGCTTGCTCCACTTCACTTGCTTCTAAGGTTGTCATGCATTGATGAGAACACCACAAGAAGCAAACTCGTGAAGAAAGGTGATAATACCAGGCAAAGAAGTGAGTAAAAAAATTGGCCCCTCTTCGCTGTTTTCAGCCTCTCCTGGAACACTAAGGGATCACACACTTCATCCCTGCTATGAGACTATTACTTCTGCAGAGTGTTAAGGGACTTTATGTACTGAGTTTAAAGGCTATTTAAAGACTCCCAAATTAAGTTTCTTATGTAAAGGCAATCTTCTATGTACACATACATGCCTAACTATTATAACCTATATCAATGCAAATCAATTACAACATATGAAGCGTAACATAGACATTTTCTCAAAAATAAAATTTTGGCAATTGACACAGACCATGGAGAAAAAATTTATTAAGGACACAAACAATAAGGAGCAATAAAATCTTTTTCTTAGCTCTGCAACGTTATTTTTAAATAGCTCCTTTATTACCAACGTAAACTTTACAGCATCAAAATTGAAATATTGCTATGGAACAAAATCTGAGAAAAGGTTTAAAAAACAGACTTTGAGAACTAAGACTTCTTCCTGCTGGAGATTGCTGCTTTGCAGCAATCATTGCTAAATCAAACATGCCAGCGTCCAGTGCACCACAGTTCAGAGTTTAACACAGTAATTTAAACCATGTGCAGTTTCAATTCAACTTATTACCTCAGGCTGTGAACTGTAATTAGAAGAAGCTGGCACACATTTAGTTCCATTGCCCTTGCAGATGAACATCCCTGTGTCTTAAAAACACTCTGAATAACCCAACAGGACAAGCACGCTCTCTGCACTTTGTCCATCATGTCCTGACGGTAAGGAGCAACTCTCAGAGGTCCTGTGTAATCTGGTTTGCTTTTTTAAGTTTGTGCTAACTCCTGCATTATTTCCATTCTTTTTGCCATAATTAATCCCATACATACTTGTTTGGAATTAAGAGACACGCTGTCAGCATATATAATGCCCCTTTCCAATTTAAAAACTTCAGTCACGTTCTTCTGCTTAAATGCATGTCCTCCAGAAAGAATTCCCACTTCTTTGAAGAAATCAGATGAAGTGATTTTTAGTAATCCTTGCATTTCACAAATAAACTGAAAAGATAATTATTTGTTGTCATTTAACTTTTTGGTGTTAAAACCATCATAAGAGGACTTTCTTTTACCTTTTTAATAGTTTTATTTCTAAAAGGATTTTACTGTTTGAGATAGTTATCTAAAATGTTGATTAAATGTTTTAAAGTGAGAAAGAAGATAGCGTAACAATGCAAATGCATCAAATTGTTTGATTCCGCTTGTGGTACAATTAGAAGACTGAATTATTCCTTTATACATGTATATGCCCCAAGTTAATGCACTCCTTCCTCATTTGCAGAGGCAGAATGTCGAAGCCATTAAGAGAGGCCTAAAATTTTAACTATTTTCAGATCTTCATAATACGTACATAAACACAGTGCTACCATAATATATGCCAGAATTAAAGTCTATTATAAAAATAACAAAGTACTTTAAGTGTTTAGTTTGCTGTGGTATTAATCAAGTCTCATTTACAGCATCTGAAGATACTTTATTTATAAATCCTCTACAATCAGTCATACCATGTCAGTATTTAAGGAAGCTGTCCTAAAAACAAGCAGCTTCACAAAACTCAAGTTACATAGTTATAAATGATGACATATAAGAATTACTACATACAAGGTCAACAGTTTTCAGGGGCAGGGAGTAACGTCCCTTCTCCATTTTTTAAACTACTTTGAATTCACAACCTCATCACACTCATGCTCTTCCAATGCAGGTGATGAGCTTTGGTTGTACCATACACTTATCACTGCACTCTCCAAAACTGCAGCCCTGTTACCTCCAAAGCAATGACCTTTCCTTGTATGTATTGTTCATTTCCAGAATCCATTTTTTTTGTCTTCCTGCAACCCCCCATGGCAGCTCTGGCACACTTCTCTTTGTGCCCTCAGACGTGCTGTAATGGTGGGCACTAGTGGCAGCTAAACCAAGGCCAGAAAAGATGGCAAAAGATGCAGAACATTAAAATTAAATGGAAGGCTCAAGGCCTTCTTACAAGGGAAGTCAATAACATCTGGAAATCGCTATATTGGAAAAGTAGCAAAAAAGAAGTGGCAAAGTCCACAATGCCGATGTGCAACTGCTGGTCAAGCCTTTGAATGGACTCACGGGAAAAGAGAACATCTCATTTACCAGAAAAAATGATGGATCAAATTAACAACCCAAATTTCACTATTATTTTCACTATCAAATTCACCTGGTAGTTGCAAACCGTACTGAGTTTACAACTTGTTGCCTTTGGCCACAAACATGTGCCTTCAAACTAGACTCACATCCAATTAATCTTAGATTGCCATGTTCTCTCCTGTAAGTCCTTCCAAAACAGATGAAACTTTGCACAAAAGTGTCTTTATTTTAAACCACAAATGAAAATTAAAACCTTTGATTCAATGAAATATTATCCCCAAAATAAACTTACTCCATTGATCTTTCCCAAATCTACTGTGCAAACTAGTTTAAGTTAATCACCAGTGATCTATCTGTAGTATGAATTCCGCACATCAGACACTAATACACAGGAAAAACCCTAAAGGAAACAACAAAACTTTCAAAATAAATTTGTATTTTTGCTTCAATATATGTATTCAGCTGTGGCTTATTTTAATGTTTCTTTTAGTTGCAGCTATCGCAGAGAAGGTACAAGTGGAGGAGAAGGGAGTCTGATCTACTTACACTTTATCGCACGTTTTCATAATGCTACAATTAGGACAAGATATGGCACCCTGTGAGACACAAGCTAGTGAGAGTTATTTTGGAAACACAAAATTAGACCAAAATGATCACTTTAAAAGAATAACATCTTTATTCCCCAGACAGATATTCTCATTACACAAAATTGACTTTTCTGGCTTCAGAAATAAACATTAGAGAATACAGTTATGCTATTTCTCAATAATAAGAAGGGAAAAAGACCTTTATTTTCTGCACCATGCTTCTCATAGAATATGCAGAAAATTTGTCAAGCTTTGTAGCAACATTTTTCGATTAAAACTAATCAATTCTCAACAATACTTGTTTTAGACAACTGGGGAAAATTAAGTATTGATTATTGAATAAATAGTTTTAACCTAGTTTTCAGATACTGGATTTACTGAAAAACTTGAATTAGCAGTGAGAATGCAATACTTATAAGTAACTGATCCATACTAAAGACCAAAGTAGTTATGTAACAGGTATCTGGTGATTTAAAATACAGTGGTAGCCCCAGCCCAGTTCACATTTTAAGTCCACTTGAGATTCACACATTATGTTTTAACATTCAGCTTCTTCAAGAGCCTTGACTGGCTGGTGTGCCCAGATTATGTCTGCCCACAACAGCAATACTGAGTTCATTACAAAGCTCTCAGTTCCCAGGACTGCTCATTCCTGATTAAAGAGTCTCTCTGTGAAACACATCGTGCTGGAAGCAACTACCAAAATCACTGTGTCATCTTCTCAACGCTGCTGACACAATCCCAGACTTAGTTGCTATATAGGAAACATTTCTGGGAAATAAACAAACAAAAAAAATAAAATCTCTAACTGGCATTAAAAATAGAGAGACAATGCGCTAAGAGCATTGGAATAGAATTCAATGAAATGTCTAGGACCAGCATTATGGACTTGGAAACCAACATGTGTTGAAACACTGTGTTACTAATATACAAAACAGGTTATGCCAAGCAATAGACTACCTTAAAAAAAGTCCAGATACTGTTATCTGTCAAGATGATTTTCATTCTTCTGAGCTAGAACTCATAATAGTATTATGAAGCTCCTGGTCTTACTCAAGTTTCCCTGACACTGCTAGAATTTTACAACATTCACCTGGGAATAGATTCTGGCAACAGGGATCTGTCATACTGTGCCTTGTGACACCAGGAAAAGGAACTTGAAAGAAAGCTTAAGCCTCTGATCTCCTCAGGGCTCCCTCTTTCATAAAACTGCTGAATTGTGACTGCTATGCTAAAAAGAAAAATCATTTAATGACCCAGACAGCCTCATTCCAACCAAATCACCATGCGTTTGTTTTGTAACTCAGACTTACTTGGCAGCAGTTAACCAGCATGCTGATACCTGTGTATTAGTCAAACCTAAAGGCAGTGCTTCCCTTTTAACCACTTGCCTTCCAACCTATTAGTCTGTTGCTCATTATTCTGCAAAAGAGATGTAAAGCTACCAGCCAGCCCTTACACACCGAAGCCTCGCATGGCCTATAATCCTGTGATTGACACTTGCGCATGGCAGGTTGAAATAATAGGCTTAAAATTCCTCAGGCATCTAACTCTTACTTCACAGGTGAGTGAACTACTGAACGACTACATAAGCATGAAAAGAGAAAATTTCAAACAAAGCTGCTTGCTCACAGCAACAGAGGAAATAATAGGAATTCTTAAGAATCACAACTCATTTTGGCATCAAACTTAGACCTGCAGATGGCATCAAAGTCTACAAGAAAAGCAGCATTTCAGGCATGTCCGTTCCTTCAGTATTTTGCATTCCCTGGAATGCCTCCCCACCCCATCATAATTACCTTACTGTTCTTGGGTTCATGAAAGCTCTTCTCAAACACACACCTCTACTGATTCACTGTACACCCAGATTTAGTAGCTAACTCCATTTCACGGCTCCTTCCTGAGCCAGGTACAGCAGTGCCACACCTCAGATCACCCTGTGTGGGTCTAGACTCACAGACACTGTCAGGCTTATGCACGCTATCAGATGCTGCAAGTGATCTACTGAGGTGGTCTTGAAAACCTAAGAGCTGCCCCACTAATTTAGATCAAACACACACCTAGGCCAGTATTATACCACTGGGTGCCAGAAAGATATGTTTAGATATGACTACACAAGTGGGTCACTGTATTAGGACAAATTTACCTGAAAAGGCTTGGAAAATCAAATTGTACTGACAGTAGCATACTTAGAAAGTGCTAACAGTTCTAGTGCCCAGTCTTACCCTTCTTAAATCCACCTATAACTTGGCCTCTATGACATATTGCAAAGCCACATCCTGTCGTTTGTACTGTACCAAAAGAAGGGGTTTTTTTTTAACGCTGAAGTCACTCTTTGGATGCCATTGTTTGTAATGAATAGAGGCAAGTTATTTGTTCTTCCCATTTTATACCTGGAATAATTTTTCAGACACATGCAAATGCTTCTTTAACCACTTTTACATATCTGAAAAGCACTACTTATAAATTAAGCTGCTCAATATCCTCAATCACCTTTACTACCTCCTTCTTTGAGCAATTTCTAGCTCTAGTAATTTTTGAAATGGCAATATGTGAACTATGTAACATGATGATAAATAAAAACCAGAGTTTATAGAGAAGCACAATTCATTTTATAAATTAGCTTTCAAACATTAAAATAGCCATTAAAAAAAAGTTTATTGATTACATTTTAGTCCAATACTTAACTAAAGCATCAGCTGCACTTAACTGGCATTACTTTCTACTTGAATTTTAATAACTTATGCCTTTTTTTTCCCTAGGATTCAGTGTATTACTGTTTGGTTTCTACAGGACACACTGACCACTGAGTACTCAGACTCTGGCAAGAAAAAGGAATAAAACAAGCTGCCTTAATGTATTTCCACAGTCCTGCATGGCAGGACACAGTGGGCCCTGCCCATGTAAGTGCCCACCTCTCAGCAGGATGAAGCCCAGCCAAAGAAAGCAATTTGGAATTGTTTCTTTCCTAACCGCTCTAGAAGAGGGAGGAGTCACCCTGCTCTCCTGACTGTACCTTTCAAGCAACCAGCCACAGAACAAACACTTCCATCGTACCCATCTCCGGGCTCCACGCAATGACCTAAGAACCCCTTCTATAATGATTTTGTACAAATGTATACTTCTCAGTCTGTGGTGAAGGAGTAACATCACATACAGGTGATCAACAACAGGAAGGAGACAAACGTAATTGTTAAACAGAGAAATGCGTGGAGTGAGAGGTGAGATTAGAAGAAACAGATCAATGCAAAGGGAAAAATGATGTCCTGAGAGTTTTCTTTAGAAACACGAATACGAAACCAATATAATTTTAACAGTTTGAAAAGCAGTAAACAATTGATTTTAATACGAGATTTTAAGGTATAGATACTGTAGCTGGACAGCTCTGACCTCTATCACTGCAACAAGAACAATAGAGATATTAAATCTTTTCCTCAGGGATAGGAAAATATAATTGACCTCTAACTATGGAATTCTCCCTTCCATTTTAGAAAACTGCAGACTAAGCATTGACAATAGCTCAAGGCAAGTGAAGCCCTTGATTCTTTTAATCTACATTCAAATTATTGACTTTTCATCGACTAGCTTCAGTTGAGGAAAAAACAGTAAGGCACCAATATTGTCAAGAAGCATTATTTCACCAGGGTCTATTCAGCAGATTGCCTTTAACCAACAAGCTCAGGATTAGATTCCTTTAGCATTAACACTCAAAGAGTCTGCCCTAGCAGAACATGACTTCATTATGCAGGACATCAATAGAAAAGTCAAAAGTCTGCCAGCTGCTTTGCTGGACAAAACCAGATTATGTGGTATTTAGACATACACACTGTTTTAATTATAGGATTTTCAAATGTGCAGCTTTAAATAAACGCAGTACGCAGAAAATGCAAAAAAGTTACTACTTTTACAGAGATTCACTTTGAAATTTAGACCACCTTTTTCAGCCAAAAGGCTTGTTCAGAATGTTCTCCCCTAAATACAAAAACTTTTCCTATGGTTATCTTAGGCTCAGACACAGACTGCTGCAATTATGTTCTGTAAGATGTGCTTTATTATACTATGCTCACTTGTCTGGCCACTTCTCCACATACCTTCTGCACAATTTTAGAGATCCATCCATACACAACAGTTTCCTAAAGCAGAGTTTATCCTAAAAGGCATATTACAGGGTTAGAAAGGTGAACACAGGAGAACGACTGCTACCAAAGCTCTGCCAGCTTCAAACAGAACCACCACTCTTACAAGGTGCTATAATTGTTGACAGATTAAAAGTGGAAAATGAGAAAACAAGGATAAGGGTCTTAGAGATAAAAAAAACAAAAAAAGTGTTGCTAGGAAAACCAGGAAGCAAGGGCTATCATTTCAACTATATGAGACCAACACTACTTTAAAGATATGCATGCTTGGAAGTGTAATGATAGGTAGGGAGACAATTTTTTGTTCCCTCAAATATTAATAAAAGACTTTTTTAAAACAGCCTAGTTAAACGGGGGCCATTCCCAAAGTCCCCATAGGCAATTAGAACAGAATTAGTTATTGATTATTAAAATATAGGCTAGATTACAAAGGCAAGAGTCTGGAAGAATCACAACAGAAGGAACTAGTAATAAAAGGGAACCATTATGAATACAACTTCTATATACTTAAATTTGCATTTTTAACAGTCCTATCCCTTTCTTCTGTGGATAACTGAGGTCACCTCGTTTGCTTGCATTAGATATTGGCAAAACTTTGGGTTCTATCCTTCTGAACCCTTCCTACTCCTCCTCTTTAAAAGCTTTTAAAAATTAGCTTCTCTGACATTCTTCAGTAAATCACCCCAACAAAAAACACCACACCACCTCACATTCATTACAATTTGAGGGGCAAATACAAAAATACAAGACCACCTCATATCATGATAGTTTACAATCATTCTCATCTAGAAATCACAGAGGTATACCTGTAACCCTTGGTCAGTGAACAGAATACATTCAGTCAATAGCCAAGGGCACAGGAACTACTTAATAAATGCTGCTTTTAAGAAAAAAAACAACTTACTGACAGAGGCTAAAAAACACTGTGGTAGAGAAACACTAACAAACAAAAGCAGAGAATGATTTTCACACTTTTAAGATTCCACAGTAATGTCATACATCCAAAACCTTGATAGCTGTACAATACTTGTGGGTCCAAGAAGTCAGTCATGTGAAGTGCACAGTACAGAAATCTGGCACTTCCCGTGTTACCCAACACAGATACTTCACAACTACAAAGTACTATCACATGGTCTCTACCACCTGTTCTAAAGTACTGCTTAAAGACAAAACCAAAAACATACTCTACAAGAAAACTGAATTCTGAAAAGTCAGTCTTTGTATCTGGACTTATGCACTTTTATTTTAAGTACTCATCACACATAAGCCTCTGTCCATAGGTCCACACACCACTATCTGGATTTTTTTGCATACAAAATGCTTTTTTTTAACTTTGGATAAAAATGTATAGTTAATGTGTTAAAGATGAAAAATCTCTAATTGAGTTTCACTTGGTTTTTGTCATATTCATTCAGAAATAAGGTCAAGCAAAAAAAAAAGCATCCAAGATACAAGCCTGTTCCAGTTGAAGCCAGTACTAGACTGAACACAAAGAAGAGCCTACCATTCTGCTGAATGCAAAAGGTAGGCATACCTGAGGCCATCTGCTAGCACTGAGTAAAGGACAGTAAACAGACTTGTCTATCTGTAAGCAAATTTATCTCTGAACAGACTTAGGCATCTGTCAAAAACACTACTCTCAATGCACATCTTCCCTTTAAGAAGAACTAATTCCCAGAGGACCCAAATTAACCATTTTGTTTAATCTTTTGTCCAACTCAAAAAATACATAAGTAGTTTGCACACGCCACATTCAAGTCCATCTATTATAACCAAAATCAAGTGCTGTTATCTTAATATAATGAGATATTATTCTATTTCCGTAGCCTGGATATTTGAATTCACAGTAAGCCATACCAAGTAGGTTTATTATTACATGCAATTATAGATATACTCTTGATTTAACACAAAGTTCTTTCTCTTCAGAATGAGACATTTAGCTTCCACTTTCTTATTTTTCTACCCTGGTACACAAAAAATACAGATTCACCTCCACCAGTTCTCATTACTGGCTTAGGGGGTCAACACTGAGCAGTTACAGAACCAGACTCACAGCCTTCTTTAGCAATTAAGGTCATAACAGACAAAAAGCTATTCAGTGTTAAAGAGCACTGTAATTTTTTCTTCTTCTGGTGTCATCATCTTAATACTCTTCAAACAAAGGCCTGCAAGTAAGCTACAATACGATATAACTCTCCTAGCCAATTCTAGAAGAGGAATCCTGCAGTTCCTTTGAAGCACATTGTTAGCAGCAACAATGGAAGTTGCTCCATAAAGACGTGAGCTGGCAGAGAAGAATCTTCCTAAGAACCACAGTTTAAAAAAACCCCAGCTCTGGATTCAAAAATAAGTCCCAATTTTCATGTAGGGAACAAGTTCACTGTGAGAAACTTGCAGTATAGAATTTCCACCCCTCAAATCAACATTTTCATTTGCAGTTACTGTGCATTTGATGTGCATCACAGATACCATATGGCTGTAAATCACTGGTGTATGCTGTAGCAGTTGAATTTGAAGCAAAGCTAGGAACAGCACAAAAGACAGACTTTTGCTGACGTTGTCTTCTGAAATAACGTCCAGTGCTGACTTTACTTTGGGGGCCTCGACTATTTAGCCATATGCAAGGAGACTGAAAAACTTGAAAGGAGTTTTGCTTTCATAAAGAAGCATGAAAAAGAGTAGGTCATCTCCACAGCATAAAAGTGGTTTGAAGAGAAAATATACATAGCAGAAAAGAAATTATGGCTCTTGTCTACTGCAGCAAAACCACTTGTTTCATGAGGCAACTGAATAGATCGGGGCATTGCATCTGGAAATGCCGACTCAGTAAGGCAAATGGCCAGCTACTGACTGTGCACCCTGACTTAACAGTAGCCAATTTCTTCAGCAAACAAAAAGAGTACCAGTTCTGTGCTTATTAAGTGTCTGTGAAAGCAAACTTTTAACAAAGTCATTCAGCAAGACATCCCAAAGCAGCCCCGCTAAGAAGTGCATGAAATACTCTATCACCTAAGCAGAACAGAAGTTTATTAATAACCTTGTGGTTAAGACTTAACTGAAAGCTACAAAAATAATTCTGAACCTAGAGTTACAATGAAATTTAATCTACTTCCATTTTCAGAACACCAAAACAAATCTATGTAATATTACAAACTCAATTTCCAAAAGGTTTTTGGAAACAAGGGAATCAATGACTCCATACATTGTTCATAAAATTTGTTTCCATTGCAGCAACTTCAAATAATCAAAAGCATAATGCAGCATTCATAGGATGCTGGAGGAAACAGCAGTAGTGAAACAGGATATGAACAGAAGTTAGCTGTCAAAGTCTGATCACTGCTACACCAGCACCTCACCTATGTTATTTTACCCATCTTGAAAGAGGAAAAGAAAGCCCATTCATCATAACTACAAAAAAAACCAGTCCACAGTCAGGGATGTATTACTATTTCTTCCAACAGAAGTCATAAAGGAAAAGACCTTGCCCCTTGAATCAGTTGCCACATTTGCCATAGCACATCACAACATCTCCACCCCCCCACATATATACCCATCCATCCCCCCACCGTGATTCCCAGCTTTCAGGACTAGGAGAGGACAATGAGTGACATCAGGACATATGTTTCCCTGCCAGACCAAAGCAGGTAGACTGGATCCCCAAGCAACAAAACTAAAGACAAGTCTATTGGCAACTTAATGAGTCACCAATAAAGTCACATTGAACAAAACACAGCGGAAGTTAGTGACAGAAACACGCAGTTCTATGAGGAAGAAAAAAAATAAATAACCCAAAGTCACATTATCCCAGGAAAAAGTAAAGTGTGAACGCTAGAGTGATGGAAGAATGTTTCTATGTGGTTCATCGAAACAGGTGTCATGAGAATGAGAAAAGATCCACCGGACAGTGACAAGAACACGAAGGGTTTGCAGAAGACGAGGAGGGGAAAACAGACCACAGCTTTTGCGGCTGGCAATCAGACACATCTGCGGAGGGGCAATAACGCGATGGCACCGAGCAGGGTGAGTGAGAGGAGGGCTGCCCGCGGACGGGACAACGCCGCCAGAGAGAGACCTCAGAGCAGAGAGCGCGGGGAAAGCAGGCCACGAGGAGGAGCGGACGGGCGGGAGGACCAGGAGGCACACGAGGCTGTGCAGCGCACCGGGGGTGCCGAGCCGGGGGGTGGCGAGCCCGGGCTGGGCGGGGGGCGCGGGGGCGCTCGGTCCCGGCGGGGCGGCGATGCCCGGACTCACCTTCTGTGGGGCGCCTGGTGCTTGTCCCTCCTGCCGGCGGCCGCGGGCTGCTTGGGCCGCCGCCTGCGGGCCTGCAGGGCCAGCACTGCCGGGAGAACACAACAGCGGGAGCGCCGTGAGCCGCGCCGGCCGCGCAGCCCCCGCGCTCCCCCGCCCGCCCG
>VWZF01003558.1:69107-113324 GCA_013396755.1 Sclerurus mexicanus | reverse complement strand
GAGGGCAGGGCAGGGCAGGGCAGGGCAGGGCAGGACGGTGAGGGCAGGGCAGGGCAGGGCAGGGCAGGGCAGGGCCCGGCCCGGCTGCCCCGAGGCCGCGTGGGGTGAGGTGCCGGGAGCAATTAGCCTCGTGGCCAAATCCGGGGAATCAGATTTCCCTCGTTCTGGTTCTCGCTAGGTTGTTTGATTATCATGACGGACAACCCTTGGCAATTGTTTTGGTTTGTTTTGTTTTTTTTCCCTGCCGACGATGGCTTGTTGTCCATGGTGCTGGCACCGCTCAGATTTGACCCCCTGAGCACCGTCCCTTCTCACTTGTGCTGTGCCCAGTGCCTGGCAGTGTTAGGATTGAAATTTTGGGCCATCTGTACCTTAATGCCTGGTGCAGATTATGATCTGGGTCATTCCCAAAATTCCAGTGTGAGTGTGGGGCTTGGCTGGTTTATCCTCGCATGGGACTGGAATTCCGAGGCATAGTAACTGAAAGGCAATAGAGTCATTAAATTTTGAGGCAGAAGTGCCTCCCTAAATGGCAACACAAAGAATCCATAAGGGTGAAGATTTAAAAGCAGCTGCAGTCAAGGCATTATGAGAGTGAAGGGAACTAGCAGTAATCACTGGTCTTAAGTAATTGGATCATTGAGATCTCAACTAGACAGAAAATTGAATCCCTAGTTGTGGTTAGTTCAGCTCAGCAGTGGGAGAGGAACAGAAGGATAAAGCTAGACAACCCGAAGAGGAGGCACCACACTGTATAATACATTTTTTGTCTGGCTAGAGAGCCTGGTCAACAGAAAACAAAAGGACCATGAAGTTTCTAAACTGCAGCTCTCAGGAGGCACCCCAGCTGCATTTCTAAATCAAAACATTTTCTGTGTCCCATCCTCCATCATAAAAGAACAGAGGAAAAAAACATTTCCAGTGTAAACTACCAGTAATGTGCGATGTTGGCATGTCACATTTCTCCCTTGTTGTGGTTAGTCTTTTAGTGAGAGTTCAGTGTGATAGGTTAGGCAACAGAATGCTGTACTGAAATCTTGAAGGCTTTCTGCTGAGAAAGATGCATGAAAATTAATAAGTTGAATGTTAAAAAAAAGCAGATTATGTATTTACTCATTGTTTCCAGGCTAATTTTAACTTCGTTGGTTAAATTGTGGCACTGCATGAACACTTGTTCCTGTGTAGAGAATGGCAAAGACAAGCAGCTGACGATGGAGAAGGTAACGAGAGTGTTTTTTTTCTTTGTCAGGGCTGTACTGGCTTAAAGTTACCTTGTAGCTGTGGTTCTAGAGCAGAAACCATACCAGGGTCCCCACTGTCTTTTCAGCTACTCGTGTGCAATTCTATTTACTTCAGCGGGAGGTTTATATGTAGAACTGATTGGACAATTGGGTCTTAGATGTCAGGGAGCTTTGCTTACATCAACAGGATTATAAATTCACCAGATCTGGAGTCAGGGAGGAATTTCCCTCACACGCATAATGTCAGCAACATCATCAGGGCCAGGGAACAATCTGTGAGCACACAAAGATGGAATTATGTTAGGACCAGGTGGGTGTGTTCTACACGCTCAGTTTCATTCAGTTCTAATGGACACATGTTTTGGGTCTGTATTCTTAAAGGGTTCTGTTGTTTTCTTCCTCCCCTACCCCGCCAAGAGTCACTCAGAACATGCTCATGCAAAAAATCACTGAGACTTTCCATACATATATAGAGAGGGAGGTTTACCATGTGCAATTAACTGACTGGACAGTAAGTTAAGGTCAGTAGAGACTGGATGTATTTCGGAAAAAGAAAAACAAACAAAACCCCATGAAAATCCAAGAGAATGGCTCCCTGAGAACATGAATAATAAGTGAAATTTTAAAAAATTACGAAAATGTGGTTGTTAATAATGAATCTACCCTGTTTATTTGAATCTGCTCATTTCACTGAAATTCTCCATCTTTATTTAAATATATGTCTTATTTTGTGCAGCTTCACTTTTTCAAAAAGAAATGAGTCAAGAGAGAAGACAGGCGAAATAGCAAAAGGTAGCATTTGTAAAATCAGTGTACAACTGAAAGGTGGACTGAGGCTGAATGTGTCTGATTCTGTCTCCCTCTGAGCACTATATGGGAACAGGTGTCTTTTGTTGCAAGGATTTCCACAGAGCTTACTCATTCTGGGAAGGGCACTATGAGATTCAGGTGACATGACCTACACAGAAAGGAGGGACAACAGCAGATTTAGGTGAACTTAGGTGCAAACATCAGGGGAGAAGAAGAATTACATTTCAAACTATGGAATGGTATTTTTACCTGTTTACAATATAGTTTGGACCAGTCACATGATACCCCACAGATATTTGGTTTGTTTCCTTTTGACCTGGATTTGAAATGTGCCCCTTACGCAAGAAGACATTAACTTTCAGTTTGTACAGAATAAAAACCTACCTAGCAGCAATCCTGTAAACATGATATTATCATCCTTCTGAGAATAATTCAAAATTCTTCCTTCAGCAGAGGGATGTTAGAAAATTTTGCCCTGGTTTCTGGACCAGTTCCTTTCAGCACTGCTTTTTCCCACTGTGTGGTAGCATGGTCTCTGGACTGCACTTCTCAGAAATCAGGATATGAGCCAACTTCATGCTGCTCTTGCACAGAATGGAACAAATGTGAAATAACACATAAGGCAGAGGAAGAAAACAAAAAACCCAACAAAACGATGGGTGGTGGAAAAAGGAAAATGTAGTGAAAGGAAATTCCGAATTAAAGGAGAGCTCTCATTAATATGCAAGTCCAGCCTTCTCATCCTCTCGCCTTTCATGGTTGTCTCTTGTTCCTTGAGTTCCCACCCCCATTCTGCCGTTTCTTTAAGTGTGATACACCCCTGTAGGCATGCAAACAGTGAGTCTGCCCTTCACTTGTTCACATAAAGAATTTTCTGTTCACCGGTGTGGGTTTTTTTCCTCCTCTAATATGTAAATAAAGCAAAGAGGACAGTTTTCAGCTGGGTTTTGAGCAACACAGACAACAAAGTTACAGATAGGAAGTACTAAGAAACAGTAACTGACAAGCTGGGTTTGCCTGTAAGGTCAAGACTGTTGGCTCATCAGTGCTTCAGTATAACCTGCTAATATTAATAGGAACAATGCACATGTTAAACAAGAAAAGTAGGCTTGTTATCTTGGTAGTGTAATGAGAAAAAATAGCAGGAAGCATGAGCTGGGATTTCCAAAAGAAACAGGTCAGAAATTCCCAAGTTGAGATTCCTGGCTCATTCACAGATTCATTGTGCTCTTCCTAAAGCAAATTACATGACTCACCTGAGTAATTTTCTTCATCTATAAAATGGTACAGTGCATGCCAGCTGCACAAAGTTGACATTGGTAGAGCACTCTTGTTTCTTAAGGTAATTTGGATTACTAATAAAAGAAGAAAGACATAAAGGACAAAGCAGACCAGTTTACCACCAATCTGACATAAAATTAAAGACTCACTTGTGCCCATAAATAGCTCCATCAACCCAGATATGTATTATATGTAGTCTAAAATAGGGCATGAACTGGCATGACTTAACTCAGATCTGGAATAGGATTAAAACAGACTGTGGCAATATTTTTATGAAAATATTTCTTTTAGTGTTGAAGTACTCAGATTTTCAGAATGACTCATTCTAGCTTTCCCCATTACTTCCAGCAGGCTCCCAGACACCCCTTCAATTAAACTTCCTCCAGTTTTCTGGGTCCTTGTCTTAAATTTCTTCATTAGTCCCTTCTCTCCGTTCGCAGCTCTTTACCCAGCTTGCCCTTCTCATCTCTGTCTGTATCATCTCCTTTTTCAAACCAATCGCCTTTTTTTCATTCTGTTTAAACTGAATGGTTTCTTCCTTCATGCTGATTAAAGGTCAGCAGGGGAAGAGAGGATGACTGAAAGATTAGCAACTGCTTTCAGTTTCCTGATCAAACTTAACACAAGCAGTTATAGGGAGTTTTTCAGCAGTGATGCAGCAGTGTTTTGGACTCAGTCCTACTGTTCCTTTCTGAATGGCAGCTATGCAGTCTGGTCATGCATGTGAGAGATTTATCTGCTAAGTAAGCATGGAATATTTTGAGACTCAAGTATTATATTCTCACATGTCTCCAACATGTGCAAAATGCTGATTTACGAAGTCTCATAACTTGGCCAAATTTAAGCAGATTTTCATTGGGATTTCAATGGCACATCTTTGATATTAAGGCCTCTTTCTATGAAATCTCAGCCTCCTACTCGAAGGTAGGGATTGCCAACCAGTGAGATGAGAATATATTAAAATTCAGATGTAGGGCTGACCCTGTTTCCTTTTCTCTTGACTTGGACTATGCAAACAGCAATCACAATGAAAACAACAAGGGATAAACTGTAAGCTCAAGCTTAATGTAAGAGGAAGAAATGCACTCATTTTCTCTAGAATAAAGCTTCTTTCTTCTCCATAACCTCCCCTATACTTTTACTTGATACAAGATGTTTTCACAGCCTTCAGAAAAATCAGACACCAGCTGACTAGTAGGATGATAACATGTTATGTCAGTAGTACCCCAAATGTCCTTTCTTCACACATCCTTCAGTGTGACATCGCTACAACGCCCTCGCCGGCACCTTTCTGTGAAATTAACAGCCATTACCCTACTGCATCTCGGTAAAGACCAGTGTTCCTTTACAAACTTTCAGATTACAATGCATTCTGAAATAAACTGCTATGAGGGGAATGGCCAGTAAGGAAGCACTGGCCAAACAAGTTTGTCTGGGTATATTTCCAAGGCTTCATCTTGACAGCAGAGTAAGCTTGTCCTGTTTTGTAGGAAGCAACTGTTTGGTAAAGGGTGGTTCAGTTACACAGACAACATGCATTAGCAGCTACAGTTATCAGTACACTATTGTTTGCCATTAGTGGCACAGCACTTTGCCTCTTTTGCTTAATTAGTCGACTACAAGCTGCATCCAAGGAACTACTGTGCTAGAGGGGCATTTCCAAGGAGTGGCTTAGGATTATTTTTGTAGTATCAAAACAGCATTCTTTAAAAAGTATGAATTACTTTGTTACTCAGCACGGGATATTTCATCTCATATGATTAAAGTTTTACAAAGTTAACAGTAACTGGATCTTACAAAGTGAAATGCCAGCCAGCTTCAACAGTCATAAGCATTACCAACCTGGTTCATAACATGTGAACTAGCCATTCAGTTTTCTATGTGGGTATGAATATAACACATCTATACCATGTAAAACAGCAACATGAATTTTGCAAAAGCAGAAAATGTTAAAGGTAATTGTTAAAATAAAAGCAGAAATGGCTTGACTTGTTATCCAACCTCATTAGCCTTCACAAAGAACACTCACAAATGAACCTCCTTACTCTCAAAGAACTGAATAAAGACTGATTATCCACCCCTAGGCATGGGAAATTCCCTGTGCTCCTACTATAAGACATGTAACATCAAATCACAGTAAAAGTAGTACAAACAGTCAGCTATATTCACTCAAAGCACAGAGAATTAATCTATTGCAATTTGGCCTTGTACATTGTTTCTTAGAAATTAATTCCGTGGGCTTGATTTTTTGGGTTTGATTTAATCATGTTTTACGCCCACTTTGTCATTCATTGTAGTAACACAAATGAATGTGGTAGGAACTGTCCCAAAGTTAACCATACACAAGAGNTATATATATATTCACATATATTACAAATATATACAATCAAACACTATGAATCTACAGAATAAGAACCCCAAACAACCCCAAAAAGGGAAAAGGGGGAAGGGAAAGGGAAATGGGACAAAAATGGGTAAAAACAAAACAAAAACAGATACACGCACACTCGTAAACTCAGGGAAAAAGCTCAATAAGTAACTAATACAATAAAATCTCACCAAAAGTAACTTCCCTTAAGAGAAGCAGTAGAGATCTCCACCTCCGGACAAGTGAGGCACCAGTGTCTCTGACAGGCCTCAGCTCACATAGATAAGAGCTAAGCCAGCACAGAGACCTGATGTCCTCCCCAGCACACGAAAGGAAGAGAGAGCGAGGGAGGCAACTCCCCAATCTTATATACCCCTGATTACGTGAAGGAATGGTGTGGAATACTTCCTTAGTTATAACCTGGTTACTAGGGAAGGCCCAGACCAAAACCAAGAAAACTAAACCACCACAGATTTAATCATGTTTTACGCCCACTTTGTCATTCATTGTAGTAACACAAATGACTGTGGTAGGAAATATTCACATGCTTTTGCCTTTAGAGCTGCAAACAATTATGATAAACAGTAAGAATATAAATATAGTCATCAAAGAGTCTTCATTACACTATTACATTACACTATTTACTCAAACCAGGCCTTTAAAATCACTACACTGTTAAACTGCATTCACACAATGTGTCCATCTATTTACAGTAACTTCTAAGCCATCAAGATTTTTACCCATCTTCCAAAACACTCAGTGCCTTACTAGCTGGGCTGCCCTGGTACAGAGAGGTGTTAACCACGAAACTAAAGGATTATGGCTATTTCAGTTTCCAGTGAGGTAGAAATCCAATATAGGACAATCTTTTCTTCTTTGTTCAGATACCTGACTTTAATGTGTTTTGAAAATAAGGACTTTTATTCCCTTCAAATACTAGCTAAAATAGGCATATAAGTCCATTTCCTAAAATGTCCTCCTCTGTCATAACTTATGGATTATTCTTTAAGTAATAACACAACTTTTAGAAAACAGTAAAAGAAGCAGAATGGCAAGAACCAACTGCAAAATGGTGATAGAATGTGCATCTGATTAGTTGATGGTGGGATACATCCAAATCTACTTGCTTATCAATACGCTTGGCACTATCTGCATTCAGTGGAACAATGCACTGGGCCATTTATAAGAGGACAGAAGCAAGAAATGATACTGTGAACTTGATAGACTCACAGCATGTTTCTTCTAATTGAAAGTCTGGCAGAACAGTGTGCCTTTTCTGTCTCTGAAATGTAGTTGAAATCCATGTGGAAATCTGATGATGATGGTTTCATCCACATACCGATTTATCTAAGACTGTTCTGGTTATAACATCAATGGTTGGTCTTGATGATCTAAAAAGACTTTTCCAACCTAAACAATTCTAGTACTCTATGGTCTTTGTCTGTGCTGTTCAAAATTTTGTATAAGGCTCCCTGTCCTTTCTTTCCCCCCAAATAATACACAGTTCAAGATCAAAATTTATGTTGCAAATTAAAGTACTGTCTGAAACAGTACTGGGAATCTACCTGCAAATAAGAAAACTGTGCAAAAATGTTATTTGCAGTGAAATTATTCTCAATTGTGATGGAAGTCTGCATTGCCAGCATACTATTCTCCTTTTCTCTAGAGACAGCCTGGTCCTCATGTGAAAGAGTTACACCTGTCCAGATTGTCTTCCATTTCAGGAGTTAAAATTATTTGCTATTACCCTTTAAATTCTGGAGTTGCTTGGATAGCTGAAGAACCTGATTATGTGAAATATATGTCCCCTGTACATCACATACAACCTAGTAAAAATATAGGTGCTGCTAATAAGCTATAAAAATATAGCTTATTGGACATGAGGGGAAAGAGCAACTCAAGAAACTGCACTTGATTTTGTAATGTGTATTCTAACTTGCCAGTTGTTCTTTAAACTATTGGTAACCACTTCTTCCCAGCTTCTTTTTCAGAGAACTCGAGAGGCACATTTGGCACTGTGGTGTCCGAGCCTTATTTGCAGCAGGTTATCCTTGAATCTTTGTTGTTTTGGTTTTGTTGGGTTTTTTTAATTATTGCTGGATCAGAGTCCTTTTCACCAAATGTGTATCTGATTTGGCCCACAGAGAGAAGAAAGGAAAAAAGGGTCACCCTGTAACACTTTGTATCATGCTAAGCTTTAAATTAATATTTTATGTGCTTACTGTGCTTTCATTTCATCTCTTTTTTCAGTTCAGACCGTTGTATCCCATGCTGCCAGTCTACAGAGCCTATAGCATTTCATATTAATGCATTCTTACACAGAGATTGTGATGGTTAGGGAGGCCCTTGCTGAGGGACTGGGGCTGTCAGATAAAAGGGATGTTTACCAGCTATGGTTTCAAACAGCAGGGCCATTAGAATATATTAATCAGTTGGAGGTCCCAGACTGGAAGAAGAAACAACTTTTCCCAGTATCTGGTAGAAGACTATTAAATCCTGGTGGGCCATTAGCAAACCTCTGAATGGAGAGGGACAGTGAGCTGTAGAACACGTACAGAGAGTTCTCTCCAACACTTTCACTGACCACTGTGATTTTCTCATATTTCATTCCCTTGTAAGACTCATCAAGCAGGAACAGGGAAAATACACAATTGAACATTAAAAGGATCCTGAGTTATGATGCTAAGGCTAGCTAAAAATAAATCTGACTCTTACCTTTTTGGCTGGAAAGTATCCTGTGAACTAAAAGTGACGAGACCAAGCACTGCAAACACAAAGTTATTTCTTCACTTAAAAAAAGTGGGACTTAACATGGACACTCTATGGAAAAGCGCTTTAATGCTGGTACCTGTGTGACACTCAGAGAATTCAGTAGGCATAGATAAAAAGATAGGCACTTGGTTCTTGCTAAGCATCAGTTTTGAGTAAGTTTAATAGTTACCAGTTAAACCATGCCTAGAGAAAACAGTTATTTGCATAGGTAAGTTTTCAACAGTTGGAATTTTTATTGGATTGCATACCCAAGAGAATAAGAGTCCCAAGGGGGAAAAGGAGACAGGAGGTGATACAAATCCTGTCCTTGACCAAAGGAAGAGTCATACTATGCCATCTGCTGTCCCCCACACTAATTAATACCTGCAGAGGTTATACTGTGGTGATGCTGTAATTCTATCCATAACAAAGAACAGACCTTTTATATGGTAACTCTGTCATCAGTTCTGCTTTTATGTGAGTCTGTCCTTTGGTAAATTCACAGTCTCTGTCCTTTTCATTGTTTTTGAGGCCTGCTCCATATCTTGGTTACCATTTCACTACCTCTGCTGCAGGAATTTCTTACCTTTTTTGCCCCAATCTAAAATCTGAGTCAAACTCTTCTGCCTCAAAAGCTTTCCAACATGAATGGACAAGCAGATATACTTAATTTTCTTTTTCTGGCATTGACTTACTCCCTGCTTGATTCTTTCATTCTCAAACTTACACAAAGTGTTTACCTGTAAGAGTTTGCCATCCAGAAACATCTTCTTTTGCTGTGCTCACCCCAAAGGACCACTAGAAGGCTGTGCAAGTCTCCAGCTAGCTCAGAGCGTGCTGGAACACAGCTGTCCCAGATGGTCTCTCTGTACTGCTTAAACAAAATAGCTGTACAGAAATGGAGAAAGTCATGTGAAAACGGGGACTTAGACTGCTGTATTGTCCCTCATACTCAAGAGATAAATGGCAAATGAGTAAGCAGAGAGATGAAAATAGAAGTTTTTCTTGAATTGTGCAGGGCCACAGAATAGTGTCAGAGTGCACATGCTGTAATTCAGGTTCACACCACAAAATAGGTGCAATGGATACCAAATTACTTTAATTTATCCACTTCACTATGCAGGGGACTTCAAGAACATTTCCTAATATGACTTTTTCAGGAACAGATTGCAAGGTATAGAAGTATAAATCATGCTTCCTCTCCTGTCCTATTTTTGGACATAAGTGGCCTTGTGTAACTCTTAACTTTTCCGCCTTCTGAGAAGAAACAGTTCAGAGTTTTATTATAGTTATTTTAGTTTTTTGTTGTCAGGAACAGATATGCCTTCCTAAATTTTTTTAAATGCCCACTTCAGACAAATATCGAGGTGCAACTTCAGTAAACAGGTCAATGTTAGCTCTAAATGAGCTAGTCTGGATATTATAGCAGCGGCCCATTACTGGGGACCTGTGGCTACTGTGCACTAAATTAGTGAATTAATGAATAAGTAACCTAGAAAATTAGCAGGGTATACTGCTGGATAAATGCAAACCAACTAGTTAAATCAGCTTAAATTTGTTGATACAATCTGTAGTTACCCAGGATGTGCAGAGCTGAGAACTGTATCTGTGATCTTAGACCCTAAATTATACTCTGCCATGTAGCAATACATTACAGTCTTGTTGGCCTGTGGATCACTGAGTCGATCTGAAATTCAGGACCCAGAATCCCCAGCTATTTCTCAGGCTTACACTGAAATGAAATCCAGCCAGGCTTGACCTTCTCTACCACCTGGTGTTGATGGATGGAATAAGAACTGGGCATGAGGCCAGAAAGCAGCTGTGCTGTGCTCTGGTCTGGCCTCCAGTGTGGAGGAACTAAGGAACCAGGGTGTATTTGGGTATATTATGCAGCACGACACTTTGCAGTTTAGACTGGACTTGAGAAAGTTTACACTACTTTAGATTAATAGTGAGTTTGTTGTAAACTGTGTGCATAAAAACCTTTTTTCCCTCCCCTGAATTTAATCAGTGCTAAATCATGCTTCCCCAGCAGACAGTGCATAAATTAAAAAAAAAAAAAAAGTGCATAAATATTTCAGATTCTTTCCCTGTTTTTCTTAGAGTACTGTATCATTAATTTCCTGTTTCGTAAGAATTACATATGGGGGGGCTTTCTAGGCTTGACCTCTGGATAAAGGAATAATGCACTTGGACTTTAAAACATCTCTAGTTTTACTACACTCATCTTTTAAAGAAAGGTTTAATTCAATTAATGAGGCAGGGTACTGTAACTCTCAACTTCTGTTTGCAATGTCTGAAAACTGCAAAAAAGCTATCTCAAAAATTTCATGTTGTTGTCATGCTACATTTATGTTTGTTTTCTAAACAGTAAAATAAAGACATCTATTAATTAAGATCAGACAGCCGGTTAACCACAGACACATTTTTTATTCAAGTAGTATTTAATTAAATGAGAAAATCATCCTTTTGCAGGGCCAGAAGTATGTAATCTAAACAGAGATATATGTCAAATTGCTCTCTCCCTGCATAAGTACTACAGCTCGCAACACAGTCATTTCAAAATGCCAAGAAACATTAGCACCAGAACATTTGCAAATGTCAGAAATTTTTAGTTAAGTTCTTAGAGTTTTAACTCTAAATAACTTATTCATATCATAACTCATTTAACCTCTTTCTTAAGTTTTCTTTCTCTGAGGTTGAAAATTATTTATTTGTACTGAGTGCTGAGTTCAAGAAATCTCACACTAAACTAATTAAAATATCTATGTGAAACATCACTAAAGCTACTGTAATTGCTGTTTTACTCCCATTTTCATTTTTAATAGGATTTCTATTAATATTTTCTTCACATATTTTCTAAGAAAACAAGATTTGTAGAGAGGGTTAGTCCCCATCTGATATATTTTTAATTAATTGTCCATTTTCAAATGAAGCTGGCAGTAGGTTAGTCTGCCAGTTATTAAGTCTCAAAGTTACTATGAGGATACTTGGGACAGACACTACGAATGTGTCCCTTGATAGCAAAGGAAGGAGAACTCAGGAGCCTCCTACTCTATTTTGGCAGGAGTTGCTGCATCCTCATCAGTGAGTCAACCTGTTCTCCTACTGTGGTCCAGGCAACAAGCTGGAAAAGGGCAAACAGAGGTCAAAGGTGGCACCTAGAATAATGCACAAATGACTGGAATAACATGGTGGCAGAAAGGCATCGGAGATACAGAAGGCAGCTGAGGGTATTGGAAGGAAGTACAGGAAGCAAAGAGAAAGAATATTTTGATGGCACCACAGGCGGAAGAGTAGGGAACACTAAACGTAAATTTACCCAAAAACAATCTACATTGGTTTTATTACTCATGAAACACAGTGGTGGTTTCATAGGTCAGCATCTTCTTAGTAGTTTTTAACAGAACTTATCTGCAGATAAATTATTTTCAGCTAGTGAACATATTGTAATTTTTAAGTAAGAGAGGTTTTAAAATGGGCATTGAATCTTATGCCTTGGTTCTGATTGAGAGATGCAAGAAAAATCTCAAGGTTATTAAGATAATACTTTCTCATTTGCACTGAGTTCAGGTCTTCTAATTTATTCTCTTGTGGACTAGCTGAACTGCATTCTTCCCAATGTCTAAAGTCTGTTCACATTTTTACCAGTGTGTCCAAATACATTTGAAATCAAATAAATACATCTTTTGTGAGTATTCTTAGCTCGGAAAGTACACCTGTCTCTATGTCACTTATGTGAACCATCTAGTCTTAAAACATCAAATCAGAATTTGGCATCTTGTTCTTTAAAGCAAATCTTTAAAGCTGCTTGTTGAGTGTGTGTTTATATGGCAAGTCTTGCTGAGAAAAAGTGAGCATGCCTTTATCAATACGCTGTTATTGAGCAGGGGGGTATTCAAGCTACTTGCACTTGTAATTTTTGCAGTTTTTGTAAAAGTTATGAAAAATCTTGAATCTAAATTCTTTGAACCTGAGTACAGCATTGTGAGCTGGTTACCTTGAACTACCTGGAGCTGATTCAGATTTCCTCAGTCTACCTGGAGCAAAATCCTTCTAAGAGTCTGCCTGCAGTATGTTGTAGGGCATTTTTTTTTCAGTATCAGATCAATGGCAAATAATGGGTGCTGCTAAAGGATGCAGCTGCTGTTCCCACACCATGTAAATGCATTTTGTAGAAATACACACTTACTATGGATTTTTTTTTAAGAGATCTCTTTTGATTGTACGTAAGTGAGTATGTGATTGAACAGCTGCATAGAGGGATGCTTCAAAATGAAGCTTTGGTGATTTATTAGACTAAATGGTTGTCAGCCAGAGGGAAAGCATTGTAAATACCATGTATTTATATAAGATTATCCGTGTTGTAATTGCCACTCTATCCTCAACTGCATTTCTCTAACAGAAAAGTAACACGAAGAAAATGAGGGGAATTTATAGTTCGGTGACGACTAACAGTGGCACAAAAACCTAATGGACCTATGAAAGAACAGTCTGTCTACAGAGTTGTCCACAGTAAAGTCTCTGTAGGGCTGCTGTGTGATGTTGCAGTGCAGCAGTGAGGCACAGTGTCTCTGTGAATGCTGCTCACCTAGCTTGGCTTACAGGATTTTCAAATGGGACTTTCATACTGCACTGGAGAGGTTTTTCACACTTTCTCAGTTTGTAAAGAGCAGCTCCAGACCCTATTGCAGGGAGGTGTGTAGAGGCAAAGAGCTGCTGATTAATGCCTTCTGTTTTGTGCCTGGAGAATTTTATGGATTACAGTGAATAAAAGGCTAATTTGTCTCCTAAAGTATATGTTGATATAAATGTGATCACTTTTCTGCACTACCTAACTTGGGTTAATGGAGTGTTGCTTCAATGTATTGTGTTTCTGGCATGTTCTGACTGTATCCATAATGTCTTTGTGTGGCCTGAACTTCCTATTCATTACAAATGGGTGAACAGCAGTAAGCACTTCAGCAAACAGATATTTCTTAAGCTGTCAAACTCAAAGCCTGAGTAACCTAAAGAGGAGTGCAATCAGACCTGCCAACTGTAAACAATCAACACTTCTAAAATGCAGAATGGCTTACAGATAAAATAAAATGGGAAAGTTAGGTTGACCTGCAACTCAGCTGTAGTTTATGAAAACATTAATACAACAAAAGAACGAAGGCAGCACCAGTGTCTGGTACCAACTACTTGCTTTTCTGCTTTTTTCTCTTTTCTCTTCCTGCTGCTTTCATGCACAGTGCAACACACCACAGGCATACAAAAGGAAAGGGCTGCAGGGTTCCCTGAATTGTGCCAGTCAACTCTCTTCATGTTTGACTGCTAAATCCCATGCATAGGGATTAGAGGGACATTTGAATAAATTTTTATGTCTCACAAAGGAGCTGAAGCAGCAGCAGAGCAAGAAGTGTTCACTGCTCCATGCAGAGACCTGAAAATGTACAGCTACTGTCCATGTGAGTTTAGCCCTTCCCTTTCGCTTCTGTCTGTAAGAAATTATTCCGAAAGTCTTTTGAAAAGATATTTTCATTTTTTTAGTGAACTTTTTCTCCAGAATCTCCATTCTTGCCAACTGCTTTGTCTGTTCCAGCTGTAGTTCAGAATTCCCTGCTGAAGTTTGGACATAAATTTATGTGCCACACATTTCCATTTGGTCTTCTGTAGCAGCATGTCCTGAGGATAGACATGAAAATACCCAGGCTCTCCAACCTGGAGCCTCAGACTGCAATGTCAGTCTGGTCATTTTTTTGTGTGTGTATGGGGTAGAAACAGAGCACCACTTCCACCTTCTATTTCTACAGAATAAGGCCATCAAACAGAACTGTATCATGTTAGAATTTTTACCCTGACCCACACCCACAGGCAGCACTGAGATAATTATTAATAACAGAAAGGATTCACTATGTATTAAGATGTTAATTTAGATATTATTTTAAAGAAAGGTTTTTTCCTAGGAATAAGCACTCTCATTCATGTCAGTGAAACAGTTACCAGCGAACAGAAAAGAAGGAGCTGAGTTTATTAGTCAAGGCTGTCTGTCTTTCATAGCAATTGATCAAAAACATGCATGTGTTGGAAGCCCTAGAAAGATGAAAAGGTGTCTTTTCAGTCTTGGAAGAGGAGACTGTACTTTGAAGGACACAATGGTGCTTTTCAGAAGAGCAGTGACTGTGCAACACGTCTGTCAAAGGAAGGCTCTGTTCAGAGCAAACCTTGCCCTACTGCTTTAGGTAGCTATTCTCTAACGTGTCCAGTTGACTAAAACTATTGTTGCATAAAATATCTGTAAATATCAACTCTTTGATATGACAAAAAATCAGGCAAAAGGACAGATAAATTGCTTAAGCAACCACTCCTTGTGGGTCTCTTCCAACTCAGAATATTCTGTGATTCTGTAACTTTTCAAATGGTGTCTGTTTCCTCCTCCCTCACCACAAGTTGAGGAGAGGAGAAAAGAAAACTATCTGGACTTCAGCATTGTGGCCTTGCTCATCTGACTTAGCCCAGCTCAAAGTGTGACTGACCAACGGGACTTCAGCCAAAAACACTTCACCTCGCATTCTCTCCCCCCATTTTTTTTTTATTCCACTCCAACACACAGTTTCCACAGAAACAGAGTAGCACAAATAGCGCAGGTTTTGGGTGCCTTTTTGTAGAAGTAAATGGAGGGTTTTTTAACAAAAGAGTCTGCATTTAACATCTCATTTTGGTAAAAAGCTTTATTAGATTCAAAGGCTATCTGGATACTAAAAATTATATTTAGAATTCTCTCTCAATATTTTAAACCTTGTTTAGTAAGTCCATGAATTGCCTGACAACCTGGCAGCAGAAATATGAATCTAATAGTCTATTTTATCACTAGTTTAAGGCTTTTTCAGATTTCTTTCCCCCCTACTATTCATCAGCAACATTGGCAAGTGCCTGACAGAAGAAACAGAATCAGGGAAAGCACTTTATCAGCCCTATACAGCTTCCACTGTGCCCCACAGCCATGCTTAGACTTAAAGCAGAATCCTCCCTAACACTGCGCTTATTTCATAGTTACAAGATAATTTTGTACACTAAAAAATACAGTCGAGGTGGTTGCTCTCTGAACATGCTCCGTGTTCCCAGCTAACCAGCAAGCAGGTACCCGAGAGGATTCAGGATTTTGCTCTTCACCCTCACCTGCATAGGAGAAACTTATTTCTGTGCTGCCAGTACTGATGCCCTGGCCCAGGGAATGCTCAGCTAAACTGCTGTGAAATGACACACTGTGGTGAAATACATTCCTATTACCCATTTCCTATTTGAAATCACTAATGTTTTCTCTCCTGTTTCTAGACAGTAGTCTGAAGTCAGTTGTGCTCTTTTTGCCAAGCAGCCAGGAGGACCCTGGCATTACTTCTGGCAGTGCTAATCAGTTTGAACAACTCTCTCAGTGAATAAAGGATCAGCAGGATCTCCAGGCAGCAGGAAAGAGATGGGTGATAGAAAGATGAAGGATTACCCGTAGTCTGGATTTTATTGTCTATGAATTACATGCAGAATTAGATATGTAAAGAAGGAATACTATGATGTGGCTATTTCCTAGATGTTAACCAAACTCAGGTTCCAGGATTTTCTGTATGGATGATGGGGAATGAGATTTTAAAGTCATTCACAGCTACGAGTAAAAAGATACCCCAGGTATTTCCATAATCCATTTCAGTTTCACATCTGTGAATCTTTCAGGAGTGCTGCAACTCCTGAAGTGTTTTTAGTGGCCAGATCCAGCTGTACTGAGGACAACAGGCTTTTTACCAGGAGCTTAACAGGGGACAAAATTTCATACCAGTGACAGTGATCAAATGCAGCTAAAATAATTCCTGGAAAACCCAGTGTGGCAGCAGGCATAGGCAAGGCAGGCAGGCATAGGCAAGGCAGGCAGGCATACAAAAGAGCACACTCCACAGGCCAGCACTCGAGCAGCATGAATTGCCAGGATAGATCATTTTCTCCCTTCACATTTGCAGCCTTCCTGTTTTGCTTCTGGGTGTGAGGCAGCAGCTTTGCTGCATGAGAGGGTCCCACCCAGGACCATTTTCCATCCTGGCTCTCTTCTGGCCCTCATGAAGGCAGTGGGAACAGCCAGCCATGCAGGCAGCTCACACTTCAGGCTCTGTCCTTCTCAGCTGTTCTCCTCCTCCCCTGCACAAATACACAGAAAGGTCTTTCACCCCTTGGAGGCTAAAGGCCTTCTGAGATAATTCTGAATGGGGGCAGAAATATATAATTATTCGCCCAGCTCAGATTCCTATTTCATGCAACACTTGCTCTTTACTGTCTTTGCAAAAATTGAACGCTGCCACTCAGATACTTGATCTGTGGGCGATAACATCCTGTTTTGTCTACACTGCTGCAAAGCTTTACAACATCCCTGAATCAAATGTCTAAAAGTGAAACAAGGGTAAAAGTATATATATATATATATATTTCAGTTACCTCCCAATGCTATGGTTAAGATTTTACTTAATCTTCTATAGTCATATGCATTCTTAATTTTAAATTGCCCTTCAGAGCACAATACCTGATGATTTGTTTCCAACTACCTTTGTATCATTAATTTTTCAGAGGGAAACAGACTTGGTCAAAAAAAACCCTCTCTGCCTAAAATTCTCCTTGTCTGTCTAGATGAGATGCTCTTCTACCTTTCTTCTATTGCCAACTAATTAACCCAGGGATTTAGAGATGAATTTGAAAAACAAGCAGCTTTTCATTTGAAAAAAGAATGGGTGAAGGGAAAAGGGGAAGTGTCAATTTAGAGGTGAAGGCCTATTAAGGTACTGTAAACTTGATAATTTGTGTTCTCTGAAAACCCTTTTTTGTCATTATTTTGGAAATCTGTATGATTTGATTTGGACTGTGTTCAAGGTTCTTCAAAGAACCTTCTCACTGAAATTACTCGCCTTGTGTATTAAGTTCTGTATTTTCAAAAAAAAAGCCCCTTTTTCATAATATTGTATTTTTAAATTTTGCATGCTAATGAATTATCACCTCCACTTTTTGCTTCATGTAAGGCTTCAAAACAAGCATTAGAAATGCAAACAACCTACCTATGAAAAATACATTAGGCTTTTTAATAGTTCTTTCATTTCAATTCTCTGTGGTGCTGTTAGTGACAGGTAAAAATCAGACTAGTTAAGTGCAGCTGGTGCAAAGGGGTGTAAAATTACAACTTATCTGCCTGATTGTGTGTACGCCGGGGAGGCACAAAACTGAAGAAGAGAGAGTACAGTTATTGCTGCTCTATTTTATTAGTTTTTTTCTATGGACTGAGAACAGCTCAACTTTCTACCTTTGGGTTTTCAACGAGCATCTTTGGAGGAGACTGACTCAACATGCTTCTCACTTCTGTTCTCTTCCTTGCCAGATTTATGCTGCCATCTGCCAAGATGTGCTATCCTGATTTCCCCTCCTGTGGAGCCTGAGAGTAGGAAGACATTATAAACTTGTAGCAGACCATAACTATGGTCAGTCATGGGGTTTTTTCCAAAAAACAAACTTCCTTTAGGTTACATTAAATAAGTTTCTATGGGAACATACTCACATTTTAATTGAGATTGAAAAAAAATTTAAATGATACCACCCAATGGGTATTTTAGACCATTTATAATGGAGGGTTTTTTCTTAATTGTTAAACCAACCGTAGGAGAAAAAAAAAATCAAGCTAAAGTTGCAGTCATAATGTTATTTTCTTATTACATTTTACACTATAGTTCTGTACATAAGAGGAGCACTTGACTAATGGAAAGAGAAAGTGGTGATGACTGCATGCCCTTTGCCAGCTCCAACTTGGAAACCATGAAGGGGTAGACTGCAACAGAAGGTAACTGAGCAAACCATATTTAAAGTACTGATGATCTCTACTTGCCAGAATGGCCCAGTTTTATCTCAGAACCAGAACTAGACATTCCCTCCTTCCAGCCTCTGAACCACAGGAAGGATGGTCTCAAGGGTTTTGTATGTAGATTCTCAGATGTAGGCAAACAGTTCTTTAATAAGGCAGAGGATGCTTACTGGTATCAAGAAAGGATTAATAAACTTTGCTGAATATATCAGAAAACTCAGGAAATGCAGGACAACGATTATATTAGCTATTGACCTTGTAGTAGCACCTGCAGACCCTTCAAAATGCTGGTTCTTCAGTGTATGAGGTACTTCATACCACTCCAAATTCTATCTGAGCTGGTGGTAATGGATGATAGATGAATACAGTCAACAGGGAGGACTAACAGAAGGGTAATTATACCAAGCACAGCTGTAACACACAAGCTACTCAATTACTTACAAGGATTTTGTAGACAGGGAGGTAGTGAATGTAGGAATTTGGAGGAGGAAAAATAAGTATTTTAGGGAAGTTCTCCACATAAGGCAGAAGAAGCAAAAAGTTACATGTCAAAAAAAGTTGGATTGATGCATAGTAGTAGTCTTGCTGAAGGTTTTCCCTAGACAGATATTTCCAGCAAGATGGACAAGTGAAGGTTCTAATTTTAACATATCAGAACCATAGCAATTGGCCAAATGACAGCAAGGTTCAAATGACACATAGCCCTCTCTGTTGTCTCTACCACCCAGCCAGCCTGGGAGTTGAGCAATAGTAGTCCTAGCTCTGGCTTCCTCAGTGATGACACAGTCTTCAAAAGTGCCATGATTTGCCTTGTTGATCACTAATGTCTATTGTTTCCAGTCCACTGTTGTTCACAGGAGTGCACTAAACCCATTCCTGATATCCCTACTGGTGTCCAGTAAGTTATTTAAATTCCAGGTGTGAAGGGTGGGCAGGGTGTAAACTAAAGTTCTGTGACAAAGACAAAGCTTTGATCCCACTTGCTTTCAAAAATAAATCTCTGTGGATCCATCTCTGCTCAGAACTCAAACCTTTGCTCCTTCCTTTTTTCTTTGATGAGGTCTCTTATAAGCTATTCATAGAGCAATGTACCTGGGATTTTTTAAATCCAAACCAAAGCACTCCATTGTATTACTTTCTTATTCTACTACAAAGGGGAAGGTAAGTATAAGGGATGAGAAAATAAGTTACCCATATACACACAGCAGTTGTAAGTCTCATCACGTAAAAAGAGTCTGAATATGATACAACTAGAGAATGAGAAGTATGAGACACTAAATATTGGTGTTAATAGCCTGGCAAACAGGAAGTCTGAAGCAGGCTAGGATTAGGGCATGATACAAAGGGTCTTAAAAATAAGGACAAATCTATGTGTTGAAGTTAATGAAAATACATTCTTTGAACTGCTGCTTAAAATAGGAGGATAGAATATGACACTGACTATGTCAGAAAAGACTCATAGCGCAGCTCTGGCCTGGTTTTATTTAGTTTTTTAATGGTAGTGTGATTTGCACAGGTACAGTGTAGGTTTTGAAATGGTACTCGAACATGCCCTTGTCCTGGGACTAATGTTCAATTAGTGCAGTGTGTTTCAGGTGCCAGGGGAGCTCAGGAAGGCCACCGTCTTGCCTACACGACTCCCTGCTTTGGCTACAGCCATATTTTTGAAATTAAACTTTTTTTTTTTTCCTGCAGAGTTGCAGTTCTTCTGTAAATCCCCGCCTGCCTCCCCCAGGCTCTTCGCAGGAAGCCACACGGGCCGCCGGCGACGGAAGCGCGGGGCAGGAGCATCCTGGGGGCAGCATCCTGACTCCTCCCGGGGCAGGAGCATCCCCCAGGCAGGTACCACCTCCTCCCGGGGCAGGAGCATCCTGGGGGCAGCATCTTGACTCCACCCGGGGCAGGAGCATCCCCGGGGCAGGTCCCACCTCCTCCCGGGGCAGGAGCATCCCCGGGGCAGGTCCCACCTCCTCCCGGGGCAGGAGCATCCTGGGGGCAGCATCTTNCCTCCTGCTCCTCCTGCTGCTGCCGCTGCTGCATCATCGCGCCCTGCCCCGCTCGCCCTTTAGCCCCACGTGCTCAGGGCTGGCCTGGGGGCTCTGCTCCTCCTGCTCCTCCTGCTGCTGCCGCTGCTGCATCATCGCGCCCTGCCCCGCTCGCCCTTTAGCCCCACGTGGCTGGCGCCGTGAGGAGCCCCCGCGGGAGCCGCGCCTCCCCCGGCGGGAGCCGAGCCTCCCCCGGTGGCAGCCGGTCAGCCCCCGCCGCAGCACCGCCGAGCTGCTGTTCCGTGCAGAGCCCGGCGGTCGGGGAGAGCCCTGTTTGCTAGGGAGGGGGCCGAGGCGCTCGGGGCAGCTGTCAGGAGGTACCAGGCGGCCTGCACGAGTGCGGGGGAGCGTGCTCCCTGCAGAAATGATCCCGGGTGGGGCCGCCCGTGGGCACAGGACAGTGCCTTGGAGTACGAGAGGGGTCCCCTGCTGTGAGAACAGTCTGCATGGGGCCGTATGTGGGGGGTGTGTGCCCAGCGCTGACTTACCCTCACAGTTCGTATAACTCACTGACTAGGTATTGCAGCTTTATTTTAGAAACGTGAGATTCCTCTTGTTACCGCGTTTGGCAGATGTCTCAGAGGACTTCCCCGTGCCGAATGATTTCACTGTTCTGTTCGCCGTGTGAAGACACTCACAAGCCATCTAGAAGCCTTTTCCACTTCAGTGCTTTATAACCTGGGCTCTGTAAATTTCAGTGCATAGGAGAAGAATCCGGGAATGATGGTGAATTGTTTCTCTTGGCTACGATTTTATTTTTTGTTCCTTTTTAAAGAAGCATTTTATGTACTTTTGTTTTTATTTGTGGATAGACTAAAATCTGTGCTTTCAGCTTGAAGGTACACTGATTTGCCAGTTGTTCTTCCGCCTTCTGCATGTGTCTTGTCACTCTTCAGGCCATACGTACACTTATTTTTATGTCTCTCCTTTCCCTTTTGGTCACTTATTTGTGTAGCATCCATTTTCAGTTCTTCACTTGAGCAAAACATTTCAGGTGTTTCTCAAACAGTTGCTCTGCCTTAAAAACCCCGAGTTTGTGATCTCTACAATGGAAAGTCCAGGCCATGAAGTCAGTCGTGGCTAACAACTGGTTACCAACCCAGCATGTGTTGATTATGACGTTAGTAATCTGTCTTTCTTTACAGACATACCATTTAAAATTAAATAGAAGAAGCTATCTAGTGGCTGGAGAAATAATACAGGATGATGTGTGTAGCTCTAAAATGCTGCTTTGTGCCTAGATTAATTTCTCAGAAAAAGCTGAATCCTGTTAATTTAGAAACTTGGCTGTTGTGGGCAAAACTGACTTTTGACATGGGACATTTAATTTAATTACGGGTTAACATAAACTTTTAATTACTAGTGAGATACAAAGAAACCGCCACTTAAACACTTGGAGAAAACTTTCCTCCCCTTATGTCTCTAACTAACTCCTCAGGTTAAGCCCCTGACCCTTGCACAAGGTAGTGGTAGTGCCAGAGATTGGTACATGGAGGTTTCTTTCTGCTGCTCATTCCTTCTCATTTCTTCTGCTCCCATGTGGGCCTCTCCACAGGCCCCCTCAAGGGTGTCCCTGTCCCTGTTTGGGCACCTCCACAGCCATTTGTTCCTCAGAGGTGTCCTGGCTCCAGTGTGGAGAGCCTCCTTCCAGGAGCGCATCTCCACCTGTGACCCCAGTGGTTGTCCCCTTCTCCCTGCTTCCCTGGTTTGGTTTTGTTTTTAGCACATTGTCATATGCCTCCTCCTGCGCTTTCTTTTGCATCTTCTGCCGCTGGCAATTCCTCCCTTTCTTAAATAAGCTGGAGCAGAGGCATCATGTGCTCATGTGATGAGTTGGAGTATGGCAGTCAGTGGATTTAGGGAGCCAGAGGGAACTTGCCAAGACCAGCACAGGACAGTTGATGGCCTTCTCCCCTGCTNCTGCCCTGCCCCGGCGGCGCTGCTGGGCCCGGCCCGCGGGGCGCCGCGTTCCTCGCTGCCCCCTCAGGGCTGGCCTGGGGGCTCTGCTCCTCCTGCTCCTCCTGCTGCTGCCGCTGCTGCATCATCGCGCCCTGCCCCGCTCGCCCTTTAGCCCCACGTGGCTGGCGCCGTGAGGAGCCCCCGCGGGAGCCGAGCCTCCCCCGGTGGGAGCCGAGCCTCCCCCGGTGGCAGCCGGTCAGCCCCCGCCGCAGCACCGCCGAGCTGCTGTTCCGTGCAGAGCCCGGCGGTCGGGGAGAGCCCTGTTTGCTAGGGAGGGGGCCGAGGCGCTCGGGGCAGCTGTCAGGAGGTACCAGGCGGCCTGCACGAGTGCGGGGGAGCGTGCTCCCTGCAGAAATGATCCCGGGTGGGGCCGCCCGTGGGCACAGGACAGTGCCTTGGAGTACGAGAGGGGTCCCCTGCTGTGAGAACAGTCTGCATGGGGCCGTATGTGGGGGGTGTGTGCCCAGCGCTGACTTACCCTCACAGTTCGTATAACTCACTGACTAGGTATTGCAGCTTTATTTTAGAAACGTGAGATTCCTCTTGTTACCGCGTTTGGCAGATGTCTCAGAGGACTTCCCCGTGCCGAATGATTTCACTGTTCTGTTCGCCGTGTGAAGACACTCACAAGCCATCTAGAAGCCTTTTCCACTTCAGTGCTTTATAACCTGGGCTCTGTAAATTTCAGTGCATAGGAGAAGAATCCGGGAATGATGGTGAATTGTTTCTCTTGGCTACGATTTTATTTTTTGTTCCTTTTTAAAGAAGCATTTTATGTACTTTTGTTTTTATTTGTGGATAGACTAAAATCTGTGCTTTCAGCTTGAAGGTACACTGATTTGCCAGTTGTTCTTCCGCCTTCTGCATGTGTCTTGTCACTCTTCAGGCCATACGTGCACTTATTTTTATGTCTCTCCTTTCCCTTTTGGTCACTTATTTGTGTAGCATCCATTTTCAGTTCTTCACTTGAGCAAAACATTTCAGGTGTTTCTCAAACAGTTGCTCTGCCTTAAAAACCCCGAGTTTGTGATCTCTACAATGGAAAGTCCAGGCCATGAAGTCAGTCGTGGCTAACAACTGGTTACCAACCCAGCATGTGTTGATTATGACGTTAGTAATCTGTCTTTCTTTACAGACATACCATTTAAAATTAAATAGAAGAAGCTATCTAGTGGCTGGAGAAATAATACAGGATGATGTGTGTAGCTCTAAAATGCTGCTTTGTGCCTAGATTAATTTCTCAGAAAAAGCTGAATCCTGTTAATTTAGAAACTTGGCTGTTGTGGGCAAAACTGACTTTTGACATGGGACATTTAATTTAATTACGGGTTAACATAAACTTTTAATTACTAGTGAGATACAAAGAAACCGCCACTTAAACACTTGGAGAAAACTTTCCTCCCCTTATGTCTCTAACTAACTCCTCAGGTTAAGCCCCTGACCCTTGCACAAGGTAGTGGTAGTGCCAGAGATTGGTACATGGAGGTTTCTTTCTGCTGCTCATTCCTTCTCATTTCTTCTGCTCCCATGTGGGCCTCTCCACAGGCCCCCTCAAGGGTGTCCCTGTCCCTGTTTGGGCACCTCCACAGCCATTTGTTCCTCAGAGGTGTCCTGGCTCCAGTGTGGAGAGCCTCCTTCCAGGAGCGCATCTCCACCTGTGACCCCAGTGGTTGTCCCCTTCTCCCTGCTTCCCTGGTTTGGTTTTGTTTTTAGCACATTGTCATATGCCTCCTCCTGCGCTTTCTTTTGCATCTTCTGCCGCTGGCAATTCCTCCCTTTCTTAAATAAGCTGGAGCAGAGGCATCATGTGCTCATGTGATGAGTTGGAGTATGGCAGTCAGTGGATTTAGGGAGCCAGAGGGAACTTGCCAAGACCAGCACAGGACAGTTGATGGCCTTCTCCCCTGCTACCAAAACCTGCACTTTATCCCCGGTACAAGTGGTGTGCCAGTTGGAAGAAAGGTCCTGTCCTTGCCTAATTATAGAAGCTCCAGCTTCCTTTCATAAACATGGAAAATAACAACCAATTTGTCTCCTGTAGCTTGTTAACTCTCACTAATGTGTTGTCTCACTAGCTGGTAACACTTCTACAATTGTATTTGTTATTAATGTGTTCATCTCAGTAGCTGTGTCTGTTCCTGTGCAGGGGCTGATACCTGGGTCGGGAGTGGCTGGCTTCTGTAATGATCACATTCATACATGTTTCCATGGTCTATTTTTTTTTATTGAAAGTTTTTCTGGTTTTCAGATCTGAAGGTGCTAGTTTTGCTGATAAAAAGGTGGGAGCTCAAGTTGCCAGGGAAGAGTTAGAGCTTTGCTCCACCAGCGTGAGTAGTCATGTTCTTCTCAGAAATCATTTTACTTGTTTTGTTTGTCTCACTCATTCAATGATTTTGGTATCTCATCCCTTATATCTTTTGGGCTGAATTGCTGCCATCTTGAGTTCCATGTGGCATTGTGTGTGTGTTGGAAGAACTTCCAAATCTGAAATCTCATCTTTTTCAAAATTGAGCCATCCTATCTCAGTCCTTGCAAGATGCAATCTTGATAGAGAAGGGAATAATTGAGAGTAGTCATGTTTAACAGAAGGGTTTGGAACAGAAAGTTTCTTGGGCACTGAACTGCTGTTGACAGCAGAGCCTGTGTGTGCACAGGACTGGATGCAGCTGTGGTAAGGGCTGGCAAGAGTGATGATGGTGGTAACTGGTCAGTGTAGTATTGAATCCTGCTCTGCTGCAGCCCAACATGCGTGCTGCCTTGGGTGTGTGTTAAGTCCCCATAAAACATCTTCCTTCTCTCTTCCCAAGTACATGTTGCTTCTAGCTGTTCAAAATGTTTACTTGATGTTTAACTCAAAAATGCAGAAAGTTAGGCAGTTTTCCTGAGCTATTGCAGGGGGCAGAGTCCTTGGAGTGAAGAGACTATATTGATACTGCTCTTAAGCAGACAAGAAATAAACCATTCTTATTCCTCCTCAGGATTTTCTATCCTACACTGTGCCTTAAACATGGAAACCGTGGAAATGAATAGTGTATCCTTGAAACGTCCTCGCTCTGAGGATGATGTGGCTAATGCAGATGAAATTAAAAGACAGAAGATCTTGGAGAAGTCTAAGACAGGGAACAACTCTGGGCAGAGTATTGAGACTGTTACAGAACAGCCTGAGGACACAAAAAATGAAATCATTTCCAATGAGGAAAGTGAGGAGCAGGAAGAAGAACTAGAGGACAGTGATGAAGATGGAGATCCAGAGAGCTTTGCAGACATGATGAAGCATGGACTGACAGAAAGCGATGTTGGCATAACTAAATTTGTTAGCTCTCATAAAGGGTTCTCTGGAATCTTAAAAGAAAGGTAACTCTTTGTCTTTTATGTATGTTAGTTCCTTGTGTAATGCTGCTGTAGTTCTCCATTTTCCTGTTCTGACTTGCAGGATGCCAAGTGGATTATGTGTGGCCACTAGAGAGGTTCATCACTTTCTTTTTCTGGTGCTGAGACTGAAAGAAAGGTTTAATTTGGGACTTTTCTAGATTGTGGGTCGTTTTTTATTTTCTTGTCAAAGGGAGCTCTGAAGAAGGAAGCTGTTTATGAATAGAAATACTTGATTACCTGTGTATCATTCCTCAGTGCTGATGCAAGAACAGCATCGAAACCATCCCTCTTTGGTTCTTCTTTGCTTTGCCCTGACTTTTTTGTGCTAATGTCTTTAAACACGTTTTTATCAAATGGTCCATTAGGCCTTAAATTATTGTCTGATCAGTTGTAATGTCATTTGCAAAACATAAAAGGGATTTCAATAATTCAGGATGTGGAATTTGTTATATATATATGCATTATATATTTAGTAAGATATTTGGGTTTCAGTAGGTTTTTTTTACTGAAGCTTCTAGGTCTTTTAAGTTAAGGAACATCTTTGAATAAAACAGAATGCAAATACAAAAACTCACTGGAAACATTGTTTCCCTGACTTAGCAAAGCTGTTAAGGATGCTTTGTTTACACATTGAAAAGTTCCTGCTTCTAAATACTGGCTTAATATATAGATAATTTTACATAATAAAAGGATAGGTACGTATTGTTTACGTATTTAATCTTTATGTGCAGCATTAAGCAGCTAGCATAATCCTTTACTAGGGAACACAGTCTATGCTGAATCTTCTTCTGGGAAATCTGCCAATTTTGATTGGCCAAAGGTAGCTGGGTGGTAGGAAATTCGTGGGCTTGTGGTTATTTTTTGATCCTAGTTTATAACGCCTATTATTAAATCAGTCCTGGCATTTTTATGGTACTAGTCACTAGTGTGTCTAGACAGCTACAGATAAAAAGAGAGAGGTCACCTAACACTCCTGAGGAAAGAATTCTACCAATATGATGTATGGCTGCACAGAGGGATGGCAAACGGAGGCTTGGGGGAGGTAGAGTAGAAACATTCCCATGCTGAAGTTTTATTCATCTTTCAACATCTATAGAAGAAAATTGTTTTCTTTTTTTTTTCCTCCCATTGCAAGCAAATGCTACTTAAAAATCATTTAGCGATTGCAACATAGACTGTGCTCTGTTAAAGTCAAGATGTTTTTATTACAGGACATTAATGACTCAACCAAAAGCACCCAATTCTTTGTTGCTGTCATAGAGTATGCAGAGTAACTTTATTTGAACGATGTTCTCTCCATATAACTGAATGTATGAACAAAGCTGAATTTGTCCTGCCTTCCTGAGAGGCTGAAAAGTGGCATTTCATCCTGCAAGTTGTTTGAAGCAATAGAGTTAATGCATTCATGTTCACACCGTGGCAATGCCTTTGAGTCTTAATTGTCAGTAATGACTGAGATTGAGGATATGCATTACTGATCTCTGCAAGCTAGTGAGAAAATGACTCAGAATAACTACAGCAGGTGTTTGGTGATCTGCAGAGACGTCTGCTGTGTTTGGATATGTGTTCTTGTGGTATCCTTCTGAGGGGTGGGAATAGGTACAGCTTTCTCATGGTTTAAGTTTCTTTTCTGTGAATTATGTGAATTGAGAATTCTTCAGTGAATTCTGTTAACAAACAGCTTCTTAGGGAAGGACTTAATGTGATGTGGGATTTTTATTTTTATTACAAATGTAATGCCTGTTTCTTTCTATCAGATACTCAGACTTTGTTGTCCATGAAATAGGCAAAGATGGACGTGTGAGCCATTTAGATGACTTTTCTGTTCCAGTGGATGACGAGGTAAATTCTGAGGTAAAGATTTGGTAAGGGCTATGCTTTCTAACACTTCTTAAGCAAGAACATTAAAATACAGGAAGTTGTTCCCTTGAGGGTTATTGGATGTTTGTTTTTTCCTTTCAAATATGTATTAGGACCCATCGGAAGAAACATTTACAGTTTTGTCAGATGAAGACAAGCAGCGTTTAGAGGAGCTCCAGCTTTTTAAGAATAAGGAAGCTAGTGTTGCCATAGAGGTAAAATTAATAAATGATATGAAGTTTGGGGGTGGGGGCAGAGGGAGTGAGTGGAAGGAACATGCTTTTTAGTGCATGTAGGGTGTAAGAGCAGTTTGAACGTGATGCCACAGGCAATACCAAACTCTTTCCAGTTTGGGGTTTAATTCTGTGAAGTCTTACAGATGTACTCAAATTCATGCACGTGAGTTGTCATTTTTATTTTGGTGGGACTGAACACAGGAACTCAAATACAGGTTGTAATTCCTGTGGTGTTAAAATCATTTTGGATTATTTTGGGTTTCTGTCTAGTATTGTTTTATAGAATAAGGAGGTTTAAATAAAACATCCATCCTGATGAAACACTATTTTCAAGGCCAGGGTTTAGTGATAGGGCTTAGTGATTTAATAGAAAAGAATATAATTACAGTCTTCTGTAACAAGAAAGATAAGGTAGAAAATGAAATAAAAACCCTGGTATTTTTAAAGATCCAAATATTCCATGTCTGAATAACTGTTGAGCTAAATTTGGGACACAGAGATAAGTAGGATTAGATCTGGAAGTTTCAAATAAACATTCACACATTAAATAATCTTACATAGCCAATTTTTTTTTCCTTTAAAGCATATAGAAGAATTTGGTCTGCCAGAGTTTTCTTTAGAAGAGGGAATTTTATAAAGTGCAGAAGAGGGGAATAAATCTTAAGAATTTTCTTTTGTGAATGTTGAAACTGAAGTTTGAGAGAGAGTTAGTTATTATTTTTCAAACTAAATTTAAGTAGGCCAGACTTCTAAAACTATACCTATCCAGTATTAATTGTTACTTGATAGGTTTTCTTTAAGCAAAATTTAACTCCAAGGCAATCCGTCCCCTTCTGTATTAATTTCTTTGGTTTCTGCATCTGTTTGTATTAACACAGGTAATTGAAGACACCAAAGAGAAAAGGACAGTCATCCATCAGGCTGTGAAGTCCTTGTTTCCAGGACTGGAGACTAAAACAGAAGATCGAGATGGAAAGAAATACATTATTGCTTATCATGCTGCTGGGAAAAAAGCACTGGCAAGTGAGTTTCTGTATCACAGCACTTGGGTAAAGTAGATGTTAAAATTATCCTGGAGGTAAGAATTGTTAGTAAGTACTTCAAGTAGAGCATACCTCCTACTGTAGTCTGGCTTCACTTTTTCCTCGTTGCAACTGATGCTGTGCATCTAAAATTAGTAGGAACAAAAAAAAAACTGTTTCAAATTTAAATTTCTACTTGTTTTTCTTTCTGAATCATTAATCCAGTGCAGATTAATCTCAGAAGTGAGAACATCATCTGCTATTTCAGTGGGAATGGGCAAAACAGAGGTTTTATTTTCAGTATTTTTTGAACTTAGCGTTCTTGAACTTACCTGGCTGCGTAAGTGTGCAGTGTGGAAGTAGTTGGAATGTGTGCATTATCCTGACAGTCCCTGTAATCTTGACTGTCTTGAAAACTCAGGACAGAATTCTCAGGGACTTGAATAGAGACTAGCACCTATGTCTTTTCCCAAAGTTATAGTTTTTTATAAACATAGTATATTTACCATGATCTCTAAGACTACTTCTGTTTCCAAGGCTGATTGTATTTGCAAGAAATTGTCTTTATTCATTAAATATCCCACTTACTCTTTTGGAATGGTCAAAGTAATGAAGGATTTTCAAAATGAGGAGTTGTCCACCATCGTCTTGCTAAATAACTCTTTTGGTTACTTCGAATAAATTAACTTGTTCTACATTTTTTAACGTTATTACAAATTTGTTGCTACTGTAAGTTTAGAGGATTATCTACACCTAGAATGGTGCACATTTAACAAAAGGTTTTAAGATTTGGTTTATATTGGTTGCTTTCCTGTGTCAGTTCAACCTACTACAAATGACAGTATGTAAACCTAACCCTTTCATTTTAAAGATGAAGGAGATGAAGAAAGGATAAGGAGATAGAAAAATTTAAAATTGGAAACAAACTCATCTCCATATTCAATTTAATTATTTTTTTAAGGCTTGTTTTATGCAAATTCAGGAATGTTGCGCTTTTTTGGGTCCAATTAAAATGTGTTTATGTGTCTTACTTAACCATGTTTAGAAAATGTGTATGTTTGCATGCTTTATGCATGGACTATGTATACTTACCAGCATAAAATCCTCCTCAGCCAGTTTTGTTCTCTGTTGGTTTGTAATGGTTTTACCTCCACCTTTTCCTTCTGCTGCTTCTATTCTTTAGCCATTGTTACAGTCAAGTGGTTGTTGTTAAGCTGACCAGTCTGATTTAAGAGATACTGAATTTAAGTATTTGAAATATTCTGAAAAGAATTCAGAGGTGTGTCTCTAGGATTAAAAGATTATCTGGAGCACCATCTTGTGATGCAGAGAAGCATCATCTATTTAGAGCTGGATTCCTAAGTTGTGATGCTGCAGGCACCTGCGTATTTTGCTGGAGATGTGTGCAGTTTCAGTGAGTGTGTGTAAATGCTTATGGATGTAAGATTGAAGAGTGCAAACTCTTTTTAGTCAGGATTATATTTATCTTTCCTGTTTATATAGCAACAAACATGTCGTAGTGCTAAGTGGGCTCCCCAGGCAAGAAATATTTCAGAAGTGTAAAATATTCAAATATTAGCTGAGATACCTGACTGCTTTGGTTGATAAAGTAAAAGCTTCCCAAACATACTTTCTAAAATGTAAAATCAGAAGCTGCTTTGTGACTATAGTAAGTTTACACCCAAAATACTTAAAATACTGTCTTACTAAGTTGTCAGTAAACTGTTGTTTCATCGTTGTCCACAAATTAAGTTTGTTGCATCTCTGATTGAAGCTTTCCATATGTTCACTGTTTGCCTCTGCACGATTCCATTGCATAACTGTCTAAATTGCTGTCATCCACCACCTAACTGTTGGATGCTCCCTGAAGCATAAACAATCCCATAACCATAAACCTGCATGTTCACCTCTAAAACCCCTTTGACAGTCTGAAAATTAAATGCTACTCTTTTGTGCTCTTTATGCTCTGCATTGGGACAGAGGTCAGAACTGCAACAGGTAAGAGATGTTGACATTTCATGCTAACGAAAATGAAATGCCAACCATTATGACCTCCTAAACAGCAATAGGACTGGCCAAACCAGTAACAATTCTTTAAAAATCCCTACACACAAGTAATGCTTAAAATTTCCTGAAACAGCCAAGAATTGGGCTTGTTCTACCTCTTTTTCCTAGTGCAGTACAGGCAGTAGTCATTTGGTGCAGAGAAAGTGTGCCAGTAATAAGTGATGAGAATTACCAGTTTTGACTGTTTGATTGCCACATTAAATTTTCCATAGATTTCAGCCCTTGCCCTTCAGCCTGTATTTCAGACACTACAATCTGTCTTTATACAACTTTAGAAGTATTTATCCTATATCCTGATACTAAAAAAGAGCTTCCAGCCCTCAAGTTTCAGCAAAAGGTTTGGAAAAAGGGCTTGGAAATACAATTTTACTCACCAAAATGTAACATGACTCTGAGGCACAGAAATAAAGACTGCAAACTGTCCCACTGGTCCATCTATTCGGTTGAACACTTCGAAGTACTGGGTGAGGAGTGGCTAAATATACACAGGCTGCAATCTCTGTTGGACAGGCACGTGGCTGAGATGCCCAAAGCATGAGGAGCCCATTGGTATGCACAGTATCTACAGAGTCCTCTTAGCCTAGACCAGATTAGGGCTCGCTTTTTGAAGTGTGTTGAAATGACCGTGTGCAAGGTGGATTCGTTCAATTTAAAGAATGATTCCAACTGGAGAAGGCTTTCCTGGTGAATTGAGCTCTGTCTTCCTCTCTTCCCTTCTAATTGCCAAGATCTTCATGGAGGACCTTACTCTTCAGCTGGATGCAATGTTTCATTGATGGTGTTTAAGAGCTGTGGTGGCTCAGAAGGGGAGACCAGCAGGAGTGTGAGGTCTCTTAACAGGCTTTGGAACATACTGCTCAGTTGAGGTCCTGGGAAACTACGTGGGAAGGGGGGCTTTGCTTAGAAACCGATGGTGCCAAGTGGTGCAGTAATTCTAAGTCACCAAAAAGTCTGCAAATAGTATTTTACACTGTAGCATCCAAAATTCTTTTTGCAGAAGTGTGTGTATGGATGGCAGCTTCTCAAAAAAGAAAGAAATAATTAAACATTTACTGTCTCCGTGGGATATCTTGGCTAATATGAACAAAAAGAGCAAAATTTCCCAAGAAGTTTCTTCCTGCATTGGTGCTTATATACTGGAATAGGGCCGGCTTTTTTGGTTAGCTCTTGCTCTTATGAAAGATGCTTGCAACTGTTTTGTACAAAACCAGGAATGTCTGCTTTGTGGCTACCAAGAGATAAGGGACTTCTTATTTAAAACAAACCAAATTCTTAGTTTTGTTCTTGTAAAGCACTTCAAAATTGGTTGCTAAACCTGTGTAGAATCAATCCCCTTTCCCAGTAACACCATCACCAGTGTGTTATTGTAAAAGGAAAGTTTGATCTCTGGAGGCTTTGATTTGCAACAAAAGCTTGGCAAATCATTGACAGTTTTCTTCTCCAGAAAACACCAAATAATTGCAGAGAATTGTACATCAGTTGTTAGTCTGTGGGAGCTGAAGTTATCTCACCCTCCGGCCTTCTCTAAGCACAGCACAGTATCAGCCTTGTTAGTGTTTCTCTTGTGCCAGGTACCTCTCTCCCACGGGATTAAAACCAAAATCACTTTAAAGTAATTTTTTTGAGTGTACGTTTTTAGGCTTTTGTAGAGATCTGATTCACACTTTTGTGTGACACACAGGAAAAATCCTGCAGAAATAAAGAATATGTCCATACTCTAAATAATTGTAGTCTTCCCACAAAAAGACCTCCAGTGGTCCTCAACTATTAGTTATAGAAACCACTAGATGAAATGTGGAGTGGCTTCTACTGCTGAAAGTCAGGGCAATGATAATGTTTTTAAGAAATTTAATCAGGTAATATGGCAGTTAAATGACTAGGGTGTATTTTTAGATAATTTCATGACAAAGGAAGTGTCGCTATTTCATTCAGGATTTTCTAGGTGACAGAACTGATTAAAGAGAAGTTTACAGCCCACTGGAAGGGGAGGTCTTTTTCATTGTGCTTTACACCTTTTGCTGTCAGTAATTAACTCTTCATTTTTTTAAAGCAGATGGAAATTAGCAGAAATTGACTCTTGTGTATTTGTTTTAAATGTAGCTGCAATAGCAAATATATTAATTAAGTTTTCAGAAAAATGACACTAACCTTTTTGCTTTTAAAGATCCAAGAAAACACTCTTGGCCAAAATCTAGGGGAAGCTACTGCCACTTTGTACTGTACAAGGAGAACAAGGACACTATGGATGCCATTAATGTCCTATCCAAATTTTTAAGGTAAGGCTGATGTTTCTGCCAGCCTGGCAGTCCTTCATGTTTCATGTTACTGTAAATGTTATGCTTCAGAATGATGTAAGAGCAGCACAAGTGATTGCTATTGCCTAACTTGTAGACAGCATTTAAAATAAAAAGTTATTTTAGAGTATCAGATTTGAAACTGAAAGATTTTGTAGGGAGGTGAGAATGGAACAAAGTGAGCCTAAGAAATTGAAATTAAAAAGCCCACAATTGACGTCGGCTGACCTGAGAGAGGCTTGGCAGCTCCAGGACTCAATATGTGTAACCTGAATTAAAAGCCAGGTTTTTTCCCAGTTTATGAATATATGCAAGCATGTTATGAACCTGTCAGATATTGTGATAATATGCTGATCAGTTCCTAAGCATTTACACTTGATAAACTGTTGTTCCGTGTATTAATTTCTCCATGGCAACACAGGCTTAGTTCCTTTCACCCCATCAAGTGCAGAAACAAAAAGATTGGCCAAGGCGTGACATGAACACAGTGAATTGCAGAGGAAGGGCAGTTTTAAAATTGGGTCAGTTCAGTGATCTACTGGTAGCGAAACTTCCTCGCTTCTGCCCTCCTTTTCCCTTGGCCCCTCCTGTCCAAAAATAAATGTGTGTAATCTAGACTGTAACCTCTATGCTGTTTAGTATTTGTATTTGAGAACAGAATGGCAGGAGCGTAGTTAGGTGGAAAATTGTGTGTAATGGCAATCCGGCCACCCCCTGGTGCCCATAGGTGGAATAACTGGAAATATTCCCCATGTAACAGGCTGTAAAGTACAAAGTGAAAAGGAAATTTTCCTCTCAAGGAAAGAAATGGATCAAATTTTAAATTAACTCCTCATACTCTCACATAATGTGCAGGCATGGTATTCAAACAGAGATGTTGTTTGAAGTTGAAGGAAGAAGCGGACATGAATTTTTTTTAATGAAGTTGGTATGGTGGTGGCTGTGCATATATATGTGTGAATATATATATAAAGAAGTACTTCAAAGCTCATATTTTGAAAGTATTTTTGTGGTAAAAGTGAATTTGTCTACATATAATTAAAACAGAAGTTTCCTTGTGTTTTATGTACTCATAGATGAGACTAGAAAGCATCACACATCTGTCAAATTGTAGGCTAGTTCTGGGGAATGTATGTAATTTTTAATATAGAGGATTAATAATTCTAGGTAATGATGCTGAAAATTATGTTTGATCTGTTGCTATTTTAATATACATAATATCTGTTACTGTTGCTTTTAAGAGTGAAGCCAAACATATTTTCCTACATGGGAACTAAAGATAAAAGGGCTATAACAGTTCAAGAGATTGCTGTTCTCAGGTAAGTAAAAGTATACTCTGGAGTTTGTGCACTCCTGCCATGACAGCTTGGATATCTTGCTAAATAAATACCTTAAAGACTCAGTGGCACAAGTGGCAGATTCAGGTCCTGATCCTGTAAAGCACAGGTGTTAATGAAGATGCCATAATTCTTTCTTATTCCATGGTGATGGTTAGTCTTTTCAGTCAGTGGTGCTCTGAGGCACAGGCTGGCCACGTGTGTTTGGCTGAAGCAGTGGGACAGATTGCCTATGTGCTCTTACACTGCATGCAGCCCATGCAACAGCAGAATGACATGGTGCAAATTATGTCCCATTTCCTTCCTGACTTTTGTTTCCCCCTTTCTCCAGCTGGAATCCTATTTTCTTTCTCACTGAACTCTCTGAACAGCTCCAGAGAAGGCTAAACCACTGCCTTTGCTCATCTGTGAGTAGCCAGAAGGGGCAAAAAATGATGAGGAATTTTTCCTGCCTTAACCTAATCCCTTAAGTCATCTACTAAGAGAAAACAAAATTTATTTTGTCATATTCCCAGATAATTATATGGTTACTGGACACTTTAAGTTAGTGTTACATTCATAACTGTGAATGACAGATGTCTTACAGTCGTATATTTCAATATTAGTTTAGCTTGCTGGAATATTCTGCCTGCACTTACAACTTTTTGAAAACCACACTCAGGTGAGGAGTTCCATGGTTTGAGAGCCAGAAGTCTGATCAAATCCTTGTTAAAAAGAGGCAAACCACTACTTAATTGTTGATGTATTTCCTCCCGGTGTTTTGTATGTGCATACATTTGCACGTAAAAGAAGAAATACTGATCTGTGAACTGTGAGAAGCCCCTGATTCTTGTTGCTGCAGGACAGGTTTGCAAAGTGATGGCAGTTCACCAGGCTTGTGGTGTGGCCATCTCAGGTGCTGTTCTGTTTACTTTTTAGCGTGACCATATTTAATGTCATGTCCAGGAGCTCTGGTGTGTTGTAGGTGTGGATTGTGGGGAGTGTGTTGATGTGTGGGGTCTGTCCAGTAGTGTCACAGCACCCGACGCCCCTGCACAGGAGAGGGGACATTACCAGCTCATCAGCCCCACCCTGAGCTGACTGTGCTGGCCATGCTGGCTCATAAACTTCTCCATTCTGGTATAAATTTTAGCAGAACTGTCCAAGAGCAGCTCAGTGATGCAAAGAACAGGATATGGTTCCAAAAATACTAGCAACAAAAACAACAGATATCAGTGACAGATTGGATTCCATGTTCCTTCATCTGCATTAAGTGTACACAGTGGCTAATTTTACTTAACTGTGTTGATGATTGTGCTAACTGGAGCGTATTCGTGAAGAAGTTGATCATAAAAAGCAGAGTTCAGCTTGTGGGGTACACTATACATCAGTATTGCAACATACTTTTTTTTGGAGTGCATGTTGTAACATAGATGTGAATAGACAGTGCTAACAGTCTTTGCCATGGTATAAATTTTGTCTTGTATGAGTAGCCTTAAGAATTATCTGCTATTTTCTTTCAGCTCTTTCATTAAAATATTTTGAAAATGCAGCAGTAGAAAATCGGGGAAATGGGGCTCATTGCTTTTTGTTTTGTAATGCTGGCATTTCTATATTTATCTGCTTTTCTAGGCATAGGTTGGTCACTGCTTTCTGTTCTTTTTTAGAATCACTGCACAAAGACTTGCTCATTTGAATAAATGTTTGATGAACTTCAAATTAGGAAATTTCAGTTACAAGAACCATCCACTGAAATTAGGAGAACTGCAAGGGAACCATTTCACTGTTGTTCTCAGGTAGTATGTTAGTATGTATTAAGACAGTTCTGTTAGAATTTTTTTTTTCTTTAAATAGGTAAGAGTTATCAGTGCAACTTGGGTTACAAAACAGAAATGCTGTTGGCAGGAGTCTGTTGAATTTGACATATGCTATATAATATTGATGCTGCACTTTAATATCATAAGCATCACAAAATAGCATAAGCCCTTAATAATCTGTCTGTAACTTTTTTTTTAATGCTAGAAACATAACAGGAACTGATGACCAGATAGAGCAAGCAATGCACTCTCTCAGGGAAATTGGATTCATTAATTACTATGGAATGCAAAGATTTGGAACCACAGCTGTTCCTACTTACCAAATTGGCAGGTATGGGTTGATCTCCTTCCTCTCTTTTTATTTTTTTTAAATGTTATTCTTATCGCTATCCCTGTGTAACTTAATGTATTTTTGGGAACATTTTTCTGGCATATTGCGTGTACCGGTTTTAATTTTAGATTCAAGAAAGATCTTGTTTCTGGACTTGCTTCAGCAGTTATCTTGCATAAGAGCACTACTTTTAATATTGCATAAGTCTAAACACTAATACCTATTTTCTTGATAAGTTGGCTAAATGCTCTTAAAATACATTTAGTTGATTCTTAATACACTTTCCTGTTTGAATCTTAGAGCTATTCTACAGAACAATTGGAATGAAGTAATGGATTTGATATTAAAACCACGACCAGGCGGTAAGGACTGAAAAATGATACATCAAATGTTTCTGCTTTTTCTCCTCCAAGACTTGTGTGTTCAGGAAAAACACTTTTAGATTTTGATTCTTTTAATTTGAAAGGACATTCTTGAGGACAGTTTTGCACGTGCTAAACTTAAACCAGTTTAACAACGGAGAAGAACATCTTCAGACTTTGTTTTTCTGCTTACCTTTCCTTGCTGTGCACTTTCTTGCACTGGGGGTGAAAAGGGACCTGAATACTTGCAGAGTCTGCTCAGACTCTATGTGAAGCCTTCCAACCTGAAGTGTTCTATGACTGTGTTCATTTCCATAATTACTGTGACTGAAACTTTAATTTTTCAATGGTTTTAACAAAAGGTGATACGGATGCTTTTTTGGTGTGTAGTAAAAATATTTTTATTTTATATCCTCCTTCTAGCTGAAAAGGGATACTTAGTAAAATGCAGAGAAGAATGGGCAAAGACTAAAGATCCAGCAGCTGCCCTCAAGAAACTACCTGTAAAAAGGTGCGTGGAAGGGCAGCTTCTACGTGGACTCTTAAAGTATGGAATGAAGAACATAATCTCTGCATTTGGCATAGTGAGTGGAAAAGTGCTTGGGGGTATTTACTTGAATAAACATTCTTTTGATGGTATCGTGATAAATTTGAAGTAGACTCATAGATGCTTGATGAATACAAGGTTAAGTTTAAAATCTTGACATTTACCCTGCCCTTTTGGTTGAGGTGCTGCTGTATAGTAACCAATGGCATCTGTAATTAATGTATGCATAACAAGCTTTCCAATTTACACAGCAATATCTCTGGTATGTTGGAAGCAACAGTTATACTTAGTAACCTTATACTTAGTAAATATATAATATGGCTGTGAGAACTGTGCAGAAGTTCCGTTTCAGTGTTTTTCTGTTGCATTAAAAGTATAAATCAATCTGACACTGGGCTAATGAATCAGCCTGGTATAGAGGTAATGGAGTCACTTGTCATTTTCAAGTGCTGTAATCAAGATCGAGTCTTTGGAGAAAATACCTCATCACCAGCAAACTACTGAGCCCATTGTAGGAGACAAGGAATAATTTCTTGTTTATGAAGAAGATAATTAGGATAACACTGGGCTTTCACAGCTGTAAAGCTCACTTAAGATTTCAGGAGCCTGAGTATGAATTCAGTGTTTTATAATAGCCCCATGTGTTTGATCAGCTGTTGAATTAAAAAAGAAGTGCTGGGGTTTTTTCTTTCCCCTAAATTTAAGCACAGTTCTTGTGCAGATTTCAGATGTCTAAAAGCATTATTTCTTCACATACCCTTTTCTCAAATAATGAAAAGAAAATCAAATCCGTACAGTGAGAAATTGTGTTGAAATAGTCTTGTTATGGGATAAGGTAACATTTCAAATATATGCCTTTTTGGTTATGATTGTGAGAAAAAACTAAAAATACATCTTTCTAGTGTTTCACTTTTTTTTTTTCTTTACCTCTAGATACCAAGAAATAATCGTTTAATGTATATTCATAGTTACCAGAGTTATGTGTGGAATAACATGGTGAGCAAGAGAATAGAAGAATACGGGCTTAGAGCTGTACCAGGAGATCTCATACTTAAAGGAGGTAAAATAAGACAAAGCCAGTGATGCTATGTAGTTCAAATTCCTAGGAAAACAAGGCACATAGCTGTTTGTCTGATACTGCTTACATATACGTAGCTTCTCTCTCACCCGTTTTGGCCCAGGGATATCTGAATCCATTGGCCTGTTTTAGTCAAATTTTGCAAGGAATTGGAAGCTAGGTATTGTGCTTCATGAGCTGTTGGTTTGCTTGTTTTTCCAAATAACTGGATAGGGAAGAGAGACTATGGAGGACTGATTATTCTCAGGAATGACCTCAAACCTAGTTAAGCTATGAAGAACTATGAAAGGATCTTATGAGTGTTTTAACTATAGAAGCTTTTGCTTGCATCTTGTAAAGCAGAAGCTCCACTCAGTTCAAACTTTCTTCGCTTGGATTTGTCCTGACATTTCCGACAGTATTTCTCCTTTGTGTATGCCTGATGCCTGTAAGGGGACTGTTCCTCTAGCAGTCCTTACTTCATTCAGCTTTAAGTCACTGGAAGCCTGTCTGTGATTCTGCCAGTAGCTGTGACAGCCTTGAAGGCTGTTACTTCTTTTCTTGGAAATGTTGTCTATTAAGTGGAGATAAAACATGGCAGTTATCCCTCTCAGAGTAAGTTTATTTCAATCAAAGGGTTTATTTGAAATTTAGCTAATGCTGTCACAGGCATCCATACTGGTAACTCTTCATTCTTCTGTCCTGACTGTAGCCACAGCTCTTCATATTGAAGAAGGAGATGTTGATAACTACACTATCCATGATGTAGTGATGCCATTGCCTGGATTTGATGTTATTTATCCAAAGCATAAAAGTAAGTCTGACTGTTAACTGATGTATTTACTCTGAAAATGTAAGTCTGCTTTAAAATTCTTCTTATAAGGAAGATTAGATCTATGCAACCTTGGTGACCATGGAAATAATATACTACTTCAGATCTCTGATACATTACTGTGAGCTTTTTATTGCTGCCAGGCTGCTCTGTTTAATCTTCTTCCCATTGGGAATCCCAGATGACTGTCAGCAGAACTGCTCCCTAGCCTGTACCACTGCAAGGAGTTAATCAGTCTCAGGTACAGGACTTTGTCCTTGCTGAACTTCATTAGGTTTCTCCTGGCCCGTTCCTCTAGAATGCCTAGGTCCCTCTGAGTGGCAGTCCTGTCCTTGCGTGTATCAAATACCATCCCAGCTTGGTTTTGCCCAAAGACTTATTGAGCTGAATTGCAGCTTGTCCTCCACATACGCTGATGGCTGTGTTTAACAGGACACATCCCAGTTCCTTAAGGACTTCTGCTTCCAGGTAGAGCTCCAACCACTAGTGACTGTCCTTTGACATGATGAGCCAGACAGTTCTAACCCACTCAGCAGTCCACCCACTGTAACATTCTAACTTCAACTGTGGAATATGTTGACAGCCTTGATAAAGGCAAGGTAGACTACAGTCACTGCTCTCCCCTCATCCACAGGTGTAGTAATTTCATCATAGAAGGCAGTAAGGTTGGTGGTTTTTTTGGTTTTTCTCTTCCTTTTTCTCCCTTTGTTAAAACCACACTCATTGTGTGCCCAGAAGGGATTAGCGCCATTTTTTTTGCCAGTGACCAGAGTGAGTCTGACTGGTCTGTAGTTCCCTAGATCATCCTTCCTGCTCATTTTGAAGATGAGTGCAACACCTGGTTTTCTGCAGTTGACTGGGACCTCCCCAGGTCTCCAGGATCTTTCACAGATGATAGACAAAAACTTTACCGTGACATGAGCCAGGTCTCTCAGCCTGTTCGTTCTTCCACTGCTGATAGTCCCTCTCTTTCTTGAACCTTGCCTCTAGGAAGAGAGGCCTGGGAGACCTTGCTGATCAAGGCTGAGGCAAAAGAACCACTGAGACCATCAGCCTTATGTGTGTCACTAGACCAGCTGCCCTGTTTAGCAGCAGGCCAACATTTTCCTTGTTATATTCTTTCATTCCTTGTGTTGCAACTTAATTCTTGTTCCTGATGTCTGTTGCTGATTTCAGCTCTAGCTGAGCTTTGGCTTTCCTAACACCATCCCTACGTGCCTGGACAATGTTGGTATATTCCTTCTTTATAGCTGGTCCTAGCTTTCAGCTACTGTATGTATCCTTTTAAGTTAGCCATGAGTTCCCTGCTTAGCCAAACCAGTGTCCCAATATGTTTTCCTCAATATTGGGTTGAACTGTTCTAATACTTGCTTGTCAGGTTGTCAACTCCATTAGCTCTGCTGCTTTTTCAAAGAGAGTAATGGATAGTCTGGCCCTTTATTTTTTCTTCTTTTTTTTCCCCATATATATGAGATTAATATTGTGAAGTCTAGATATTTGGGAAGCATATATGAGATGGCAGTGAAATGTCAAAATATTTTTTAAATTTTGTTTTCAGCTGAAATTTTGATTTGATTAAATGCTTTTCTTGGTTACTGCCTTTACCAATCAGGATGTAAAAGCAAATGTTGTAGTTAATAAGATTTGCAGTAATTTTAGACTTCTGTGTAGCATTTCTCCCATATATACTGAAAACTACTAACTGCAAGGTGAGGAATGATCCATGGAAACAGGCTGTTTCAGTTTGCCACACCATGCTGTGTCCTATTAAATATTTTCCTCTCTTGCAGTTGGCGAGGCCTACAAGGAAATGCTCACAGCTGACAATCTTGATATCAACAACATGAGGCATAAGATCAGAGATTACTCACTTTCTGGAGCATACAGAAAGATTATCATTCGACCTCAGAATGTCAATTGGTGAGTAGGAGGATCAAGGAAATCACACTTGAATTGACAGCCTGGAGTTTTTGTGAGGTGACTAAGTACAGAACACCATGGGGCATCCATGTAGTCTGAAGCATAGGTAGGGAGGAATCTCTCCGCATGTCCCTCATGTTTTTGATGCAATTGAAATTGAACTATACCCTTATTTCTGCCTTGGTCTGCGGGTTCTGTGATGAAGGAGCCTGAAGATGTCTGTCTGATCGTTCACTCCTTCTTGCCTGAACACTTCAAAGATAATTATTTATATTGAAATTATGATAGATAATATTCCAAATGGTTTTGGGGTTTTTTTGCAGTCTTGCTATGAGAAGCTTTGTCTCCAATTACCTGTCTCTCAATCAGAAGGATATGTCTCACTTAAAATAATAAATTACTGTCATTATAGATACAACGCAGTTGTCACGTGGCAACTGAATAAATACCTTTTAAGCAGGTACAAATGTGCAGAAAGACTTGATCATTGATGCACAGAAAAAAGTATAGAGGGTCTAGGAGAGAGATGAAAAATACAAATGTTTATACACATGAAACATCAGTGCTAATTAAAATAAAGTTTATCTACTTCCCAGTTATTTTTTCAGCCTCATCATTACATATGGAATATGGACATATGGAAAAATTACATACATATGAAATTTCTGTTAAATGAATGGCAGAATGTGTTTAAGCCCTTTCAAAGTGTAGATGACTGTATTGAAAGGCTTCACTCTAGTTCACTAAGTACTTTTAGCGTTGACACAACTCTTTCCTTAATATCCTGAACTATACTTGCATAGTTGGAAATCCTGACAGCCCACAAGGGAAAACAGATGAGTTATGCAACAAAACTTCTCATTAATTTATTATTTTTAAAATAATCTTCATCAAACAGAGGCGAGTCTTCTCCATAAAACTTTACTAGTTATTGTGCCACTAATGCCTTATTTTATTAGAAAATCAAAAGCCTTATTGTATTAAAAAATCAACTCCATTTCAGTAGTAACTACCAAACTGGAGTGATAATAAAGAATATTATTATAATAAACATACATTTATATAAAATAACGTATGTCATCCTAAAAAAAAATGATAACTCTTATGTATATTATAAAGGGAGGTTGTTGCGTATGATGATCCCAAAATCCCATTATTTACCACGGATTTGGATAAACTGGAAGGAAAACCATTGCCAGTTCTTCCTACAGGTAAGTTGATTTTTGCTGGTTTGCAAAACAGTAGTTTGATCTCGCTGTTGCTTTCAACTGCTGCATATTGACAGCTCTTTTAAGGAAGAGCTTTCATCTAACTAGACTGTTAAGCAATGGCATTAACAATCTCCAAAGCCAGGTGTCTAAATAAGGACCCTTAATTGTCTAGGGTGCAGGCCATTCTTCCAGCAATCTGTATTGACTGTTACTTGATTTTACAGATGCCTCTGAGAAAATGTAAATGCTTAGAAGTGAATGTCTGGAACTGGCAAAGTGGAATTAACCCACAAAATTGTCTGTGCTTGAGCTTGTATTATTTGTGCTCAACACAAGAGATTACTGAAATACTTAACTCTGGTCACAAGGTGTTTTGACACGGCTTTCCCGAAAAGCGAAGAGAGGCTTGGAATTGAAAGAACAAATGTTTGCTTTTAAACGTAGAAAACTCTTATGTTATAAAGTTGGTTTATGAAATGTCACTGTGGATTGTAAAGAGGAATGTGATGGTGGTGGTTGTTGTGCTTTATGGGTTGAGGGGGTTGGTTGTGGATCTGTTAGTCCAGGTTAGGTGACATCCACAACAAGCATCACACACGCTCTTAACAACTTTTTCTTGCTTTGTGTCTTCTCTTACGATAGATGGTAAATTCAGGGCACTAAAGATGGAGTTCTCCCTTCCCCCATCCACTTATGCTACCATGGCGATTCGGGAAGTTTTGAAAATGGACACAAGCATAAAGAACCAGACACAACTGAATACCACCTGGCTGCGCTGAACAGACTGCAAAATGGCCTGATTTTAACATGCATAAAGTGATTTCTTATTTACGTGTTCTGTACAAATCCTTAAAGATCGACAGTAAGAGATTTGTATTTTTTTAAGATTTTTTAGTGCTAACATTTAACTTCAGTAGTCATTTGCAAGATGGTGGCTGTAATATAATAGATCTTAGTGAATGGTGCTTTTTACTGAATGAGTAAGTTGCTTGAGCTTTAGAAATGGGCTTTTAATAGTATCAGACCTGGAAGAATGTTTAGCTTGCTTTCTTTTGGCAAGCACTGAATGTCTTAATGAGTTCGGCACGCCTTGAAGTCTCTTCAAATGCACTGAATTACAGCTGAGGAAGATGAGTTTCATCAAAATCAAGATACTGATGAACATACGTATCAAAGGAGTTCTTGCTGGGAGCATTTTCACTGATGCAGCAGAGGATTCTGTTAGCAAGGCTTTTTGTGTGCTGTGAAGGCATACACCTGTTTTAAACAGCTGGGACTTTTAACTGAGAAGATACTTGTATTTTCCAGCTTATACCTGTACCAAAGAACAGGTACTGACAATAAATTAACCCGAAACTCTTGAGCTTGTTATCACCGAGCGCCTCCTTTGCGCCTCTCCCTGGCCTGTTACTCCGGGCTGGGGGGGAATGCTCTGCCGCTCCACAGGGACACGCTGCGTTTTCAGTCTCCTCCTCCTAAACCAAATTAAAAGCCTGCCTTGCCCAAGTGACGTGAACAGGCCCCGGGGCCGGCGCTGCGCGCTGAGGGCCGGGCCGGGCCGGGGGCGGCTCCCTGGGCCAGGGGCGGAGCGGGGGCGGCTGGTGAGGCGGGGAGGGCTCCGGGAGGGCTCGGGGAGGGCTCCGGGAGAGGCTC
>VWZF01003558.1:50235-68964 GCA_013396755.1 Sclerurus mexicanus | reverse complement strand
GTCCCTGCCCACCCCCGGCCCCGCTGTCCCTGCCCACCCCCGGCCCGTGAAGGGAGGCGCCGCCGGGGCCCGGCCTCGCCAGAGATCGCCCGGAGCCCGCGGAGCCCTCGGCGGATCCTTTGGGCCCAGGTGGGTGCCGGGCCGGGCGAGCGGGAGGGGCGCTCCCAGTGTTGTGTTCCTCTGCCCTGCACCCCGGCCCTCTCCTGCAGCAGGAGAGCGCCACTCGGTTAGTTGTTTTCTGCGGTGGGTTTTGTTTTCGTCGCTGCGAACAGGCTTTTTACGGCCCTGCGTTATTCGCTTCTCCCTCCGCAGCACCCTTGGTCTCCCTGTTTGTCCTTCCTGCTGCTCTCCATTGCCTCCCCAACTCCGGCTCATCAGCTGCACCGCTTTCTCACCCCTGCTGTCAGATTAATGGGGCTGTCAGCTTAATTAACGCTTGTAGCAGATAAAGTGCAAGTGTATAGGTTTTGTATTTAAATACTGTTTCGGACGTGATACTAAAAAGTAGAGAGTTGTACCAGCCAAACGCTCATTATTGTTGTGTGTTTTGAGAGGATGATCACGTACACTGGAACAATGTCAGGTTTTCTCTGGATCGTGCCAAACGTGTGGATCAGCAAGTTCCTCCTATACTCTGTGGGGTTTTTGTAATAAATATTTGTTATGCTTTTACTTTCCAAATCATTATAAGACCCGCATGGATTAAGAGTCTGCTCAGCCATCACTTGATATCTCTGAAACATCCTAAACAGTATGAAAAGGTAGAGCAGAATGTTACCTTTGTGTTTTTCGTTGTTTTCTGTATTATATATGTTGGAACTACATATATGCTGAACTATTTTTAACATATTTTATGCTTTTGGGGAAGAAAAAAATTAACAGGCATAGTTCTCTTCGGTAATTGATATATAGTAAATCACCAATTGCATGTGTGAGCAAGGTGTTATCAGATCTCAGTTACTAAGACTCAAGCCAGCACTTGTAGCACTTAAAGCAGTGTATTTTGTGGATATATTGTTTCCGTTTAAATTGAACTGCCCAGCTTTTCATGGGGTTTTATGTCCTCAATAGATGAATGTTTTTTTTCATATCTAATTAGAAATTGTATATTCAGTATTACAGAGAAAGAAAACATGGCAAGCGTTGCTGTTAGAACGAAAGAAGCCACTAGAGATCTAGATCATTGTGATATCCCTTACTATGTTTCTGAATTTGTGGAAAGAGAAGTTGGAAATGACTATGATTCCCTGAGGAATCTAGACAACCTGATTGATAAGCTATCTGAAAACAAAAAGCTGTTAGAAGAACAGGTAAGCATCTTTCTTTTCCATTTTTTTCTTCTGAATACACTGTATGACTGATTAAGTATATTCAACTAAATGAAGTGTATTAGTATCTCAAATGGTGCTACTCTGCACAGTGCAGTGTTTTTATGTCAGACTTACTACTTCTCTGTGAATATAGGTACTTACAGTTTCATCAGAAGTCCCTAAAAGAATTCAGAATGCCTTAAAGAATGCAGAAGATTCTAAAACATCTCTCAGTCAGCTTCTAGAGGAAGAAACTCTTCTGTCTGATTCAATCAATACCCACTTACTGAAAGCTCAGCCATGGATGGAGGATCTCGATGTGCTGATCAGTCAAGTAGAAGAGATTGAGCGACACCTGGCCTATCTCAAATGGATTTCTCGAATAGAAGAGTTAAGGTAAAGGGTACTATATATATATATATATATATATATGTTCTGGGTACTATGTATATGTTCCAAGACTGGTAACCTATTTTATTCCCTCATTAAAATATTTTAGATTCAAGAGAGTTTTTTTCCCTGTTTCAATATACCAATGATTGTTTTCTGCTATCTTTAATGACTATTTGGCCTTGACTTTTCTGTGTTTGACAGTGATAGCATCCAGCAATACCTGATGACCAACAATGTCCCAGAGGCAGCCAGTACTCTGGCGTTCATGGCAGAGCTGGATATTAAACTCCAGGAGTCGTCTTGTTCTCATCTTCTGGCATTTGTGAGATCCACTGTTAAATTCTGGCATAAAATTCTTAAGGACAAACTGACGAGGTAAGAGACACACTGTGACTCCCTGGACCTGCCGTGTGCTGTGAGTTGGTGTTGGAGAGCCTGGTTTGTGTTGCAGTGACTTCGAGGAGGTGCTCGCGCAGCTCCGATGGCCCTTCGTGGGGCCGCCCCAGTCTCAGGCATTCAGCCTTGCTGCTCCAGCCAGCACTCCCGACGTATACAGCAACTTGGAGGTGTTGTTTTGTCAGCTCCTGAAATTGCAGACCTCGTATCCTTTTACGCAGTTGTGGTGTATTTTGGTAAGAATGATAAATGTTGGAGATGGGTGTTCTCTTGGATAATTATTTAAAATTTTGTTCTTCCTAAAGACAGGATAATTTGAATTTATGCTACTTTGTGTTAACCTTAGAATATTGTGGGGGTGTTTTTCAGTCCTTTATAAAATGCCAGGTGCCAAAGTTGTCCTTTTTGTCAGTAGCAACATTTTAACTCCAAGTTATCAGAGCTAATGATCTTACGGTAGGTGATAGTTCAGGTTTCATGAGGATGTGGCCTTATACACTTTGGTACAATTATACACCCACGTCAGTTAAAATAAATGGTGATACATGTTTTATTTTACACAGTTAATGCTTTTGCTTTGTAGCCGTATTTTAAATCAGCCTTAATCATAGTCCCACCGCAGAAGAAAAAAGAGGGAAAACTAAAGATCCATGTCTTGGCAGGAAACTTTGCATAAGGGGGACATTACAGGAGGATTTTCTTTGTGCAGCAATAGTAGTCTGCCTTCGTGGTTACTCAGAAGGCACTGCTGCTCATTCTGTTTCTGGGTTTTATGAATTAAATAAAGCACAGCCAACCATTTTTTTGTGACTGTAGCTGTTTTTTTTTTAATAAATCATGGAGTGGGAAGCTGCAAGACCCCTGTACACAACCCTGAGTTGATGACAATTTTGGGTCACTTGAATTACTTACATGAAAATGGAAAATCCTGTCTTGCATTTATTAATCCCAGTAGTCTTTATCCTCCTTTAACAAATATGAATAAGCATGTCTCTTGGACAGCCACTGTGCTTGGTTCTGAGAATGGTGGTTTGCTGTGTTCTTTTTTTTTAATTATATGTTTCCTAAATCAAACTGACTTAAGGGACTTGTACTGTCACTGAATAAATAATCCTTAGAGGCCTGAGTTATACTACACATTATATAAAGTGGAATATTTTGAGTATCTTTTATATTTGATGAATTATATTGATTTCATAATACTGCCCTCAGCCAGTGAGGTAGAACTAAGCAGTGTTCACTTTTATAAGCCCATTTTATTGAAATGATGATGATGGGAGAATTGCACAATTAAATTCATCCTTGACTGTCAAACTTAGAGATGAACTGTTAACCAAGCCTAAACAATTGCCAGAAAAGTACTCTTTACCCCCATCACCACCCATTGTCCTTCCGATACAGATCATGCTGAATCCTCTTCAGAAAAGATTCAAGTATCATTTCACTGGAAATAAACCAACCAATGTTCTAAACAAGGTATGGGACAAAGCAGTTTGATATATCTAAATTGCTTTTTTTAAACAACAGATAGATTGCTGTATTTAAATTGTATAGGTTTCACACTTCTCTTTCTGAAATTAATATTCTACAAAAATTTGCAGTTTGTGTGCCCATATAAGTGTGGACAGACACAGAGATAGCACTTGGAGACCTTTTGGAGGCCCAGGCATTTTCTCTGGGCTAAGTGATGTTTTTCCTTTGACCAGATCCTTTTTGTTGTACCAAGAAATAATGACCACACAGAAGAACAGGAGGAAGTATACAAAGCAGAAAAGAGGCTCTCGTCAGTGAGAAAGGTGTAGAGAAGGGAAAAATAGAAATGGAGCTTTTGCTTGAGAAGAAAGAGAATATTTGGTACATTTAAGACAATGCAAATCCAGAAATATTTCTCTGATAATAGTTTTATAAAAATCAAAACTAAGTGGAACAGAGTGAGAGACTTGTGTGACCTGAGATCAAGAGAAGGTAGGAGAAGAGAGTGCTGATTTTAGATATTTGTCCTAAGGTATTAGTAGCACTTGAATAAATGTTGTTTGGATGCATTTAAGTTTCTTTTCTTTTTTAAATAAGCCTGAGTGGTATTTAACACAAGTACTTATGTGGATTGGAAATCATGCAAAGTTCCTTGATGACAAAATCCAGCCAATACTGGACAAGGCGGGATCATCAGTGAATGCTGGGGTAAGCACTTTCATGGTTTCACGTATGTGACTATCTAAGTCAACTTCTGACAGATACTCGTGTAAGCCCATTTCCCCTTGTTTCAGTATGTGGTGAGACTTTGTCTAGTAGTAGTTTGCTGCGTACATATTTGCACATGGTAGTCCTTCGTATTGCTGACATTTTATTCTCTTCTCTTTCAAAAGCTTGAATTCTCTCGTGCTCTAGTAATGCTGATTTTGGAGAAGTTGGCTGCTGATATTCCCTGCCTGTTGTATGATGATACACTCTTTTGTCACCTTGTGGATGAGGTACTTCTATTTGAGAGAGAGCTATACAGCGTTCATGGTTATCTCAGCAGCTTTCCCAGCTGCATGCATATTCTGTCAGAAGAATCCTGCTTCCAAAGGTGGCTAACAGTGGAAAAAAAATGTAAGCCTTCCCAGGGATTATACTGCACAGTCAGAAAGTATGGGTACACTGAGACAACTGGCCTTCTCAAACAGGCTAAGTCACTTGGAAAGGGCTTCTACACAAAACATTTGTGTTTTTATACTCTCTGGTTACCCTGAATAAAAATTGATTAGGCTCTAATCGTGCTTCTCTTGTCTGTAGGACTCTTGCCCCTAAGCTGTAGAGAATCAAGTGGGGTTATTTTTAGACATTAGTGTGCAGACAAGGGTGGATTTTTAATTGAAATAAGGGAAAGGTAGTGTTTTTGAGAAATGAGTAAGAAATGCATTGGAAAGGAGCAAGCCAACTATTAAAAACCCAAAGCAAACCCCCAGTCAACTCTGACGTAGCTGTTAACAGCACTGTAAATACAGATACATTGAATCTGGTTTTGTATGAAAGCCAGTTGTCAGTAGTTTTTATAACCTGAAAATGCAAAGCTTAACTTACTAGAGATAAGGCTTTTATGCTTATATATTTTAGAGGGGCTTTTGTTGGATTTTTTTGTATTAAAAACTTAAACAATTTACACGTTTTGTGCATCTCAGTCGCTCTTCAGAAAATGGACTCTATGCTTTCATCAGAGGCTGCATGGATATCACAGTACAAAGATATCACTGATGTAGATGAAATGAAAGTTCCAGACTGTGCTGAAACTTTTATGACTCTCTTGTTAGTTATAACAGGTAATTATATCTATGGGCATTGCTGTTGTTTGTAATGAATAGTAAAAAACCCTTCAGCTAACAGATTTCTTTACTAAATATTCATTGTCAGCAGTAGTCACCAAATAATGTTGCAAAGTTGTGATGTTTGCAGTTTAATAAAAGCTTCCTGTTTGTTTTGTATTTTGGACACTAATGCATGAATAATCTTGAGATAGTGACATGTTTACAAAATAATTAAAAATATACATACATTTACTTGACAGAATATAGTTTGTCGCAATGCAGTAATAAATCATACTATTCCTTTTGAATCTGAGAATTTAGAAGCTATTAAATAACATCTGCTTTTTTGGAACAGAACATAAGAGCAAGTATGTTTTCAGGAGACAGTTGTATATTCAGTAGCATTGTCTTTCTCTGCATGAGGATGCTTTAGGGGCCATGGTGGAGGGTGCAGTGTAACCACACATTGCTTCAAGTGTTAGAACACAGACTGCTGGTGGAAGCAGGAGCGGGGAGAATGTTGTTTCGTTGCACGTTTAGCTTTTGCAGGAGTAGTTTCCCTGAAATTGTTGAAATGTCAGCTGGTTTAAATACTACATGATGTTCTCACAGGCATAAGGTGATGCAGTAAGATGACTGTAATGTTTCTTTCACCAGTGTTGGAAAACCTAAAAGCATTTTATTAATGTCTTTCCAGACAGGTATAAGAATCTTCCAACAGCTTCCAGAAAACTACAGTTCCTGGGCCTACAGAAGGAGTTAGTGGATGATTTCAGGATACGCTTAACTCAAGTAATGAAGGAAGAGACCAGAGCTTCCTTAGGATTCCGATACTGTGCCATCCTTAATGCTGTCAACTATATAGCAACGGTGTTGGCAGACTGGGCTGACAATGTAGTAAGTAATTGTTCTACTTCAGAAAAAAAAATTTAAAAGTAGACTTTGGATGTTTGTTTTGTAACAAACACTTTATTTTCAGTACTGTTTAAGTGTATTCAGAAGAATTAATTACTGAAAATAGAATGAGATGTAAAGTCAGATTTAATAGATGTATAAATAACGACAGGTTATTGTTTGAGATCTAAGCTGCATTAATTATAAACTTGCTAGGGAAATGCAAAGAGAGCCTGAGGACAGGAATAATCTGAACAGGAAAGAAAAGTCTCCTTTACGTGTTTTTTATTGTAAAAAGCTATTGAGTTGAGTTTGAAGATCTCTGAGCCAGCATTAACAGTCCTGATGTTGAAGTGCACGCAGTAGTCTGTGCACAAGGCTTGAACTACTCCAGTGTCAGGTGAGTTTAAACGGAATCAGTGTGGGCATGTGTTGCAACACAGTTTAGGTGTGGCTTAGAAAGGCCACTCACTGGTAGCTGGGAATTAGTTATTTTGCTATACAATAGCCTGGTGGCAGCATGGCTATACTGCAGCACATCAGCTTTTCTATGGTTATTGGTGCAAAAGGTCGAAAAACACATAAAGTGTGCAGAATTAGGTATTTTGTCAGGTATAGGCAGACTCCAAATTCTTTTTGTCTTTGCAGGAAACTGTGGCTCTAGCAAGGGATAATCTTGACTTGACAGGACAGCAACCTTCGTGTTGTATAACTGCATCTACTACAGTGTCTTGATCTGCTTAAAAGCAAAACCAACGAGTTGGTTACCAGAATGTCACATTAAACCTGATAAACTCAATTTTCTTGCTGTTGTCAGCACAGCAAATTTATGATTTCATGAATGCTCATTTATAAAAACATTACAATAAAAGTTTACTTTTGCAAATGTTAAAAAGGTCAAGTAGGTTTTTTTAAAGCACTCTGCTATCAATCTTAAAATATCTTTTTAGTTTTTTTCTAGATCTGTTCCCATTATCTGCTGTTTTATCTGAAACTCATATCAGTTCCATCACTAGAATTAAACCAGTATGTTTTGTTTTTCACTAAATCGGGACCACAGGGAAAGATAAGAAAGTGTTTTTAAAATCTTACAGTTTTAAGCTTATAATTGTGCCAGGAGAGTGTTTCCTAGAACTGTGCCTGTCGAAATACCAATGAAAAGTTCAAATGTCAAGATTATTTCCTGTGGTGTTTATACCCAGTTTTGTTCCCCTAGTTCTTCTTGCAGCTCCAGCAGGCCGAGCTGGAGGTCCGTGCAGAAAGTGAAGCTGTCAGTCAGCTCCAGCTGGGGCAGTTGGCATCCATGGAGAGCTCTGTCTTTGATGAGATGATCAACCTCCTGGAGCGCCTCAAGCACGACATGCTGACCCGCCAAGTAGATCATGTCTTCAGGGAGGTCAAAGATGCTGCAAAGCTGTACAAAAAAGAGAGGTGATTGTCTGTTTAATCTCTTCCCATATTACAGCATTATTTCTTGTTAAAAATACTGAGGTAAATAAAGGCAGGAATAGATAATAGGCAGAATATTTTTTTTTCCTGAGTAGGAATGCTGCAGGGTAGTAAGGTTTGGAAAATTCTCTTAATGCTTGCCTTAGAACTAGTTTCATGCTGTGTTTTCTAAAGTAGTTCCCCCATTAGTGGGTTATCTTAAAAACCCTAGAAGAATTCTGGATCACTCTAGTTTGGACAAGAATTATTTTATGCATAGTAGCATTAAAGGTTTGATGCAAAATGGCCTGTAATGACTGTTCTGTCTTCACAGTTTTCATAGGACTTCTTGAATATTTCCCCCTGAGTAGAATTCTGAAGTACTTCTTGAAAGTAATAGAACTCAATGATTTCCAGATTAGATGGGGTTTCCTGCAATGACATGTTCAGAGATTTATAACTAAAGCATGAGTTTAATATTAAATGAAATTCAAACATAGCATTAGACTGATAACTTTTAGATTAGAAACGGGAAAGGAGAACTGTCTCTGAACCATTGTAAATGTAAGATTTTTTTTTCAAAGGATAATTTTAACCTCAGTTGTTGTAGTATGAATAATTTCATTATAATGACTTCAGTGCACTATTTTCTTTCAGGTGGTTGTCTTTACCATCTCAAGCAGAGCAAGCAGTGATGTCTTTGTCAAGCACAGCCTGCCCCATGTTGCAGACCCTACGAGACCGTTTGCTACAACTGGAACAGCAGCTCTGTCACTCCCTGTTCAAACTCTTCTGGCAAATGCTCGCAGAGAAAGTGGATCTGTACATCTATCAGGAAGTAGGTGTCAATGTGACCTGTGCAATACCATGTAGTGTCAGTGGCCGGCTTAAACAGCAGACGCACCTCTTTGTGTTCGTAGATAATTATGGCAAATCATTTCAATGAAGGAGGAGCAGCACAGCTTCAGTTTGACATGAGTAGAAATTTGTTTCCTTTATTTTCACACTACTGCAAGAGGCCAGAAAACTACTTCAAGCAGTAAGTAGGCAAAGTTCTGAACTACCGGGATTTCAAAAGCGAGTGTCCAGATAATACACGTTTTATAAAAGACCAAGATTTTTTCAAAGTTAGTTTTGATCCACGCTTTTAAAATGTGTAGATGATTTATGCTTCTGATGTTTTCAACTAGGAAAGTTTTGATTCTGCAGCGTGTACTCAGCAACAGAGTGTGATGTGTTCCGGAGCATTTTGTGCAGTCGGGATGTTTAGATAGACTAATTTATGGAAGGAGTATGAAGTAGCACAGACTATTGAAACTGGGGCCAAAGAAACTAATCAAAGATACAGTTACAAGACAATAAAATTTATTGTTAGAAGAAAGACTACTTTAAACTATGTTCCTGCTCTGCGCTGCCTTGTGTAGCAGTCTAGTTGCTGTCCTGGATGAGAAGCTACCACCTTATTTGTGGTTAGTCTTTTTCACACAGCCCACAGTCTTCTATAGAGTCCAGCATCAAACTCCTGGGCTAACTGGGGCAGAATTCTTAATATTTTTAAACCCACGTGAATCATGGAAGTGTTTTTTGATACACTTAGTCTTGTTCACACAGTAATTATGTTATGAGTGCTGCATACATTAATCCATGTAACTTTTTCTCCAGCATAAAAGAAGCCTGCATTATCCTGAACCTGAATATTGGCTCTGCCTTGCTTCTGAAGGATGTCCTACAATCAGCCTCAGAAAACGAAACTTTAAAACCAAGCCAGCCCTCTGCAACAGCAGCACTAAATGAACTTGGAGTTTATAAACTGGCTCAGAAGGATGTTGAGATTCTTCTCAATTTGAGAGCTAGTTGGCCAAATACAGGAAAATAAAGACTCCTTCAGCAATGATTAATATCTTGGTCTAGATTATTTATTTCAAACAAAAGCAAAGCAGACATGTTTTAATATACTTGTACTTTATACAAGTATAAGTACTTTATACTTAATATAAAATAACACATTTGTGTTATTTTTTCAATTCTGTATGCTGAACAACTGGATTAATTGGATCTTATGCCTTATTCTATACAGTTTTAAAAAAATTTCAAAGACAGAGGGAATGTCACTCTGTTTTCATTCATACTAATTAATTTTTTCTTTTCTGTATGAGAGTCCTAATTTTTTGAAAAGTTTCTCCTTAAAAATTGCATAGAGCATGGTAGGTTTGAAAATAGCACTTTACTCGGAAGTGCTGTCGATCTTTCCCTGTAGACTTAGCATAACTTGTTGAAGTTGCTTTTTCCTGAAAAGAAGACCCCAAAAAACCAAAACACAGCACAAGCTCAAAAAACTTCAAGTTAACTTTATTAAATGACAATGAGCTAACAGATAACAATTCTGTACCTTAAGCTACAACCTAAAGGAGAAAACTCCAAAACACTATTTTAGTTGCATAAGAGATCTCTACTTTTTTTTTTAACCATATAAATGTATTAAGAAAAGGAATTCTTAAAGGATATCCCTCCAGTGCCTGGTAGAGATGAACGAGTNGTGCCCTTCCCTGCAGGAATTTGCGGGCGCCCTTGGAGCAGGCTCCTTGGGACACGCACGCAGCACCGACGCGGAGCAGAGCGTGCTCCTCGCTCCTCACACTTCTCCTTTGGTTGTTTTTTTTTTCCCTTCTCTTTTTTCCTTGACCCGCCTCAGTGGTTGGGAAGGGCCCATGTCCCGCGTCGCAGCCGCAGGCCCCCCCGGCCCCTCTCCGCCCCAGCCGCACAATTGTCACCGCCAATTAGTGCATTGTTAGGGCACACAATGGCGCTGCGGCCGCTGGAATGGGCAGCCTTTGTGCGGCTCCAGTCGGTTGTAGGGGCAGTCAAGATTCATTTAGGGCCTTACACAACATGGACAGAAAATACTATCAGAAAAGCAAAAGGGGGAAATAAAAAGGGAGAGAGGCAGCGAGGGGGGTGAGCCTGCTATTCAGGGGTTAGCCCAGCCGCATGAAAGGCCCAAGAAGCAGTGCCACATTGAAGCCGCCCCTCGGAACACAAAAAGGAACCAGGGCTTAGCAGTAATTAGTGGGCAAACTGCACAGAGCGCGGCGGCTCCGCGGTGAATTGTTGCTGCGCTCACTGCGCGGCCGCCCCGTCCCCGCCCGCCCCGCACCGGGGCGGTGGAAGAGCAGCAGCGCTCCCAGGTGCTGCAGCAGCTCGGGCAGCCGGTGCCGCCGCAGGTACTGCCGGCTCTGCTCCTCGCCCGAGGCCATCGCGGGGCCGGGCACGGCCGGGCCGGCACGGGAGCCCTCGGGGACCCGGGCGGGGANGACTACTTTAAACTATGTTCCTGCTCTGCGCTGCCTTGTGTAGCAGTCTAGTTGCTGTCCTGGATGAGAAGCTACCACCTTATTTGTGGTTAGTCTTTTTCACACAGCCCACAGTCTTCTATAGAGTCCAGCATCAAACTCCTGGGCTAACTGGGGCAGAATTCTTAATATTTTTAAACCCACGTGAATCATGGAAGTGTTTTTTGATACACTTAAATTTGTTCACACAGTAATTATGTTATGAGTGCTGCATACATTAATCCATGTAACTTTTTCTCCAGCATAAAAGAAGCCTGCATTATCCTGAACCTGAATATTGGCTCTGCCTTGCTTCTGAAGGATGTCCTACAATCAGCCTCAGAAAACGAAACTTTAAAACCAAGCCAGCCCTCTGCAACAGCAGCACTAAATGAACTTGGAGTTTATAAACTGGCTCAGAAGGATGTTGAGATTCTTCTCAATTTGAGAGCTAGTTGGCCAAATACAGGAAAATAAAGACTCCTTCAGCAATGATTAATATCTTGGTCTAGATTATTTATTTCAAACAAAAGCAAAGCAGACATGTTTTAATATACTTGTACTTTATACAAGTATAAGTACTTTATACTTAATATAAAATAACACATTTGTGTTATTTTTTCAATTCTGTATGCTGAACAACTGGATTAATTGGATCTTATGCCTTATTCTATACAGTTTTAAAAAAATTTCAAAGACAGAGGGAATGTCACTCTGTTTTCATTCATACTAATTAATTTTTTCTTTTCTGTATGAGAGTCCTAATTTTTTGAAAAGTTTCTCCTTAAAAATTGCATAGAGCATGGTAGGTTTGAAAATAGCACTTTACTCGGAAGTGCTGTCGATCTTTCCCTGTAGACTTAGCATAACTTGTTGAAGTTGCTTTTTCCTGAAAAGAAGACCCCAAAAAACCAAAACACAGCACAAGCTCAAAAAACTTCAAGTTAACTTTATTAAATGACAATGAGCTAACAGATAACAATTCTGTACCTTAAGCTACAACCTAAAGGAGAAAACTCCAAAACACTATTTTAGTTGCATAAGAGATCTCTACTTTTTTTTTTAACCATATAAATGTATTAAGAAAAGGAATTCTTAAAGGATATCCCTCCAGTGCCTGGTAGAGATGAACGAGTTCTTGTAATCTGTCCTTTTCAGCTGATTGCTCATCTGCAGGGCGGGGGGAGACAGGAAAAGAACTACTTAAAATCAGCTATCCACAGCTCACAAACCATAAGAAAAACTGAGGAAGATGCCTATTTTTAATGTATATAGCAGACCAGCGTGCTAATACACAGCCCAGCTCTCCAGCATCCTTTTCTTCCTAAGCCAGAAAAAGAAAACCTCTAGTTAGATAGCAATGTGGATAATTAGTTCATTACCCATCAATCACCCAGTCCTTTTATTATGTAGTTTTGTAAATAATAAATCTCTAAGGTACCTTCTATGTGTATCCACCCCCAAAAAAACCCAACTTTCAATTAAACTTACACTCCTTCCTTGAATACATCCAGTGTGACAGTTTCATCATCTCCAACCTCCAGATCCTCGTCGCTCAGTCCCAAAGTTTTAAGAGCTGAATTTAAGGAAAGAGAATTTCCTCTGTGAGTTTTCTGAAAGATGGACTTAACATCTTAAAGGGGCCTGGATCAAATAAAAGGTAAACATACGTAACTTCACAACACCTAATTTGTTTAACTTCCCGTGTTCCCGGCGGCGTGTTGGCAGGTGTTCTAAAGCACACAGATGGGTAACTCTGAAACTCTTTTTAGTTCCATGCAAACAAGTGCCAGCGGGACGCACCTTCCCTGTACTGCGCCGGGCTGATGTGGCCCTGGCCCAGCACGTCCAGCAGCCCGAACATCGCCTCCACGTTGGCCTCGTCCATGAGGTCCGGGTACTCGCCCTCGGCCCGCCGCCCGGCCTGCACCCTCTCCAGCACCTGGATCAGGAACTCGCGGGGCTTCTCTGCAACCGAGGCAGAGCGGAGCCCTCAGCGGAGCCCTCAGCGCGGAGCCCCCAGCGCGGAGCCCCCAGCGCGGAGCCCTCAGCGGAGCCCTCAGCGGAGCCCCCAGCGCGGAGCCCCCAGCGGAGCCCCCAGCGGAGCCCCCAGCGCGGAGCCCCCANGCTCACAGATATCCTAAAAGCGGCTGCTCGGGGTCTGCAGGCCTGGGGTCTCAGTGCTCACAGATATCCTAAAAGCGGCTGCTCGGGGTCTGCAGGCCTGGGGTCTCAGTGCTCACAGATATCCTAAAAGCGGCTGCTCGGGGTCTGCAGGCCTGGGGTCTCAGTGCTCACAGACGGCCGAGGGGCGGCTCCGAGAAGGGGGAGCCAGCGCCTCGGGCCGGGGAGCGATGTCCCCGACTCACAGCGCCGAGGTCCCAGCTCGGCGGGAGGGAGAACCCCTCGGAGGGCGGCGGGGCACGGGCAGGGGCTGCCCGGGGGGCCAGCATCGCCCCTCCCTGCAGACATCCCTCCCAGCCCAGCCCAGCGAGGGTGTGTGCCCGGCTCACCTGCGCCAGGTGCCAGGGAGTCCGACTGCGCGGCCCCTTCAGGCCTGACAGCTCAGGAGTAACAGAGGTTGCATTTTAAAATCAGTATAAAGGCTCCCAGCATAGCCTGTGCAAAAAGAACAGACATCAAGGAAGCATGGGATTGTACCACCCAGTGTCAGTAGGAGAAAGATAGTCAAGTGTCCCACTTTAAAAAAAACCCAAGCAAATCCACAATGATATAAAAGTATCTGCCATCAGATAAAAACAGATAAATAAGCGTAAAGAAAAATGGTATTCCTGCAAAAAGTCTAGCCCTATAAACAACTATTTGCCACAACTAAACCATCACAAGACATTATAGAGTTCACCTTTTTATTTTCTTAGATAAACTGGGAGAAAGGCAGCATCCAAAACTGCAGAGATTGCAGAGACATGCTCTGTCTGTATTCTCTGGCATTTTAAACTGGTTATGCTCCCTGCTTTGAGTCTTAATGGGGGCTAAAGGAATTGTAGGTTTCTAATTGGTACCTCCTATGACACTCACCTGGCAGTGATGGAAATGTCCTTTTCCTAAGGAATACGTTTCATAGGTACTGAATCCATTCCTGCATTTGATTTTGATACGCCTTTCAACAGAGTTGGCAAAGCAAAATTAGCAAAATTTTTTCCTAAAAAAGAGCAATGGGAGAAAGTGTAGATTGAAATGTGAAAAAGTACAAACAAGAAAAAGAGCTGGTCTGTAGAGGAGAGATAAAGACATGGGAAGTTTTTTCTTAAAATGAGAACCTAAGGATAGAAAGATTGAAGGGAAAGGAAGCAGCAAACGAAAGACTGGCTGGTAGGTAGGTCAGTGTCTGGGCAGGGAAAACAGGTTTTGGCAAAGGATGTTTCTTCTTTAGTGGTCAACAAAGGCAACCGATTCAACATATGCAATACATATGTTGAAGGCTGAAATTTTAAGAATAAACACAGGAATTATAGATTTAAGTGTGTTTCTCTAAGGAATGGTTCAAAAAAATCACTAAGCAGAGCAAACTTCTACTTGATTTACAATTAGAAATATATATTTTTAAATCCTATTTCATTGTTAAGGAAGCACAATTTATTTCCTTGAAATAATGTTCTGATAATAAATCATGTATTTATTAATAAATTACTATCCTCAGTTCATATCGTGATAGTATCAGTTATATATATGAATTCTATAATAGTTTAGGATAATTTGTGAGAAGCTCACATGGACTGTTGTAAGGGAAACTGAACTTTTAGTGACTGAGAGAAACAGAATTTGACAAACATCTGAAAGTACTCTGGTTTCATTATAGAGATGCTGCTAAATGAGTTTTAATAAGGAACTAAAGGACCAAAATATTTTCATGTGTTTAAAGTGTCCTGGTTATATAACCTGAATTTGTTTGAAAGACTTAATACCTGTTGTGACAGAAGCTGAGCCTTCTACAGAACATCATTAGTATTTTAAGCCCTTTATGTAATTTAATAAGACTAAATAGCCTACCTGGGTTGTAATGAAGAGGAACAGGGACTGCAGGTCAGACATGAAGCAGATTGCACAACAAGCATTTGTCTAGCAGGGGAAAACAGGCAGATGGACATGTTCTTCCAAACGGGAGTGTTAGAGGGCTAAAGCCGAGGGCTGTGGGAAGAGACATGAGCAGGATGGGCTGGGAAGGGTCTGCCAAATGCTTCCTGTGCACACAGCTGCTGCGAGCAGCTCCTTTAGTGCTTTACCTGCCTCTGCCCCTCCTCAGCACGGACACTAGAAAGGACTCTGTGCTGGGGAGCATAGGATGAGCTGTAGGGATTCGGTCCTGCCGTTTCTGTAGCTGCTCTGGAAGAGCTCTACTGCACCTTTCCTCTGCATCACCTCAAGGACTTCCAAGATACAGGTGAGTTTCTTGCCAGGGGATTTTACACTATACATTTATAGAATAAAGTCCTTAACTGCAGAAATATTGAGTTTCTGGGTATTAATTATCTCAACAGCCAGAACTATGTTTTTCATTGGTTTTATTGTGTAGAACAACAGAATAATTTAGGTTGGAATGGTCATCTGGAGATCATATGGTCAACTCCCTTCCCTCCTCAAATTGGGCTAACTTCAAAGATAGCTCAGGCTGTTCACAGCCGTGTCAAGTTTTGACTATCTCCAGGATGGAGATTCCACAACATCATTTGGTCCCCGTGCCAGTGCTCAACTACTTTGCAAACTTTTTGCCTTGTCTCTAATCAGAACTCCCCTTGCTCTACCTTATCTCTATTGCTTCTTGCCATTTGCACCATCAGAAAGTGTCTGGCTCCATCTTTTCCAATCACGCATCTGGTAGCTGAAGAGAGCACTCAGGCCCCTCTCCCCTCCTTGATCTAGTTGTAAAACTGAACAAAACTCTTTTTTAGCGTATCATTTTACTTGATAAACTCCAGCTACTGATCCTCTCGTCAGCGCTCCACTTGGACTCACTCCAGTTCCCAAGCTGTGTCTTGCACAGCACAGGCCCAGACTGGACACAGCTCTGCAGGTTCAGCCTCACAAGTGCCAAAACAGAGGTGACAGTCCGTTCCCTCTGACTGCTGCCTACATTCCTAAGACGTGCAGATAGCAGTCAGACTGCTGGAGCTCAGGCTGTGGAACGTTCAGTTCCCTGACTCAAGCTCAGCTTGTCCACCAGCCCCTTTTTGTGCCGAGTTGCTTTCTTGCCAGTCAGCACCCAACTTGTTCCATGACATGGGGTTATGCCTCTCTCCCAGGTGCAGAGCTCTGCATTTTAGATGAACCCAATGAGGTTCCTGTCAACCCAATTTTCTAACCTGTTGAGCTGCCTCTGAAGGATAGCCCCCCTCCTGCTGTATTATATTATTATATTTTGTTGTTATATATTGTTATTATATATTGTTGTTATCCATGAATCTGCAACCCAACACTAACATCCAGGATGATAATGAAGCCCTTCAACGTTTTCTGGCCCAGTGTTAACCCCCGGGGCATGTTACTAATACCAACCAGACTTCAAAGAGCCCATGGCAGCCCTCTGAGCCCAGCTGTTGAGCTGATTTTCCACTCACCTCATAGTTCTCACCTTGAATCCAGCTCTCTCCAATTTATTGTAAGAATACAAAAGCAGATGGTGTCAAAAGCCTTGCTAAGGTCCAAGTAGACAACATTCTCTGTTCGGTAGCTGAGGGCAGTTGTTTTATCACAGAAAGCAAGCAGGGTGGTCAGACCTTGGTAAATCCAAGTTGTCCAGGCATGGCTTCTAGGAGAGCTTGTTTCATAATCTACCTGGGCTGAGCAGCCTGTAGTTCCCTGGGTCTTTCTTGAAAATGGACAGTGCTTTTGCCTTTTTCCAGTCCTTAGAACCCCCGTACCCTGTTCATGACCTTTCAAGGATGAGAGAAGCCTTGTAATGGTATCAGCCTGCATCCTTGAATCAGGCCCAGCCTTTCCCATGGGCTGCTAGAGATCCAGGATAAGCAGTGCTTAACTCAGGCTTCCTCTTTTGCACTTAGTACCTCATTGCCCAGACTCCGCCCAAAGCTCTGAGCACAGACCTCTCCAGTTAAAACCTGAAGCAAAGGCGGCAACAAATGCACCTCAGCCATGTCCCTGTCCTCTGTCACCAGGTTACCCACCCCACATAGTGGGGTGCACATTTTACTTACCCTTCCTTCCATGTTAATGTACTGAAAGTGTCCTTCACATCGCTCATAATTTCAGCTCCAGCTGAGCTGTGGCTTTCCTAGCTCTGCTCCAGCATCCCTAGGCAGTGTTATTCCCCCAGGGTAGCCCACCCTGTTTCCAGTCTGTGTACTTGCCTTTTGCATCTGCCTTCAGTGAGGAGCTCCCCATCCCGCCGTGCTGGCCTTCTCCCACGTCTGCTCAACTTCAGCCAGATCAAAAGGGACTGTTCCTGTGCTCCAGCCACCTCTCCTGGGCCGTTCAGGGCAGTCTTCTGTGGGATTCTGCCAACAAAATGCCTGCAGGAAACAAAGTCTGTTCTCCTGAATTCCAGGGTTGCAATTCAACCATTTATCTTCCTCACTTCCCAGAGAATCTTAAGCTTTGCTATGTTGTAGTCACTGCTGGCAAGGCTGCCACCAGTGTCACTGTTCCCAGCAGCCCTTCCTTATGTGTGAGCAGCATGTCGAGCATAGCCCCACTCGGCTTGCTGAGCACTTCTGGCAGGAACTTGTCCTTGATGTACTGCAGAAGGAGCTGGATCTCTTGTGCCTTCACCACGTTGCCACCTCAGACCCCTCCACAAGAACAAGAGCCTGCAGTCGTCAGGCCACACTGTGAATGGTGGCTTTGCTATTATTTTTTCCCCAATCAACTGCAAAATAAAGAGTAAACCTGCCATGAGAAATCATGCACTGGGAAAAAAATATCAGGAATTAGAAAAATACTTCTTGTTTCTGAGTCAAGAAAAGTAAAAATATGTCACAAAGAGGCTAGTTTAATATCAGGAGACTGCTGTCTTACAGAACTGGCTGAAAACCCAAGAAACTGATTTCCTAGAACTACAGTGGGTCTCCTCCTGAAGGCAAACAAGGAGTTACTGTAGCAGGAGGGTGCATTCTTTGAGCATAGTAGATTTGGCTGTTCAAGTATGGCTCTGAGCCCATAGCTCTGAGGACCACAGATGCTTTTATTCTAGCAGCACATGTAGAACTTACACCAAAAGGCCTTCACACCTGTGGCATTCTGTAAATGTTCATGTGAGACAACTTTTCTGAAAAACTACTCCTGTGGTGTCACATGAACCGTGTTGGCAACTGCTCCAAGTTAATCAAACCGAGATTCAATTTCAGAGCTAAATCTGCCAGGTTTGGGAAATCTGCAAAGGGCACAGCTGAATGTTGTGCAGCATCTCAGCCCTGGGATGAGCTCAGTTGGTCAGAGCATGCTGCCAATAATATTAAGGTCATGAGTTTGATCCCTGTATGGGCCATTCACTTAAGAGTTGGACTCAGTGATCCTTGTGGGGCCTTTCCAACTCAGAATATTCCGTGACTCTGTGGTGTCCTTACCCTCAAATCAACTTCTCCTGGATGCTGATTATTACTGCTGGCAAACCTCCTCTAAAGCCTCTCTTCTCCTTTCTGTAGGGAGAGCAGATCACAGACTAGAGCTAAATATTTCTGGGTCAGCCATAAACCCCCCCACCCCCCCCCAAAGAACAGA
>VWZF01003558.1:0-50224 GCA_013396755.1 Sclerurus mexicanus | reverse complement strand
CCCCCCAAGAACAGAATCCAGCCTGTGTCATTTGTGGTGCTACAAAAGGGAACACGAGTATGTGTACAGTCTGCCATGGGCCCTCCAGCTCAAGGGCAAACAGGGGCCTGCTGCTGAATGATCAGCTTTAGCTTTCTTCTACTTAGGAAAGCATCTTTTGAAAGAGATCTGCATTTGTTTTGAGTAGTTCTCAGAACTACTAGGGGTACTCAAGGAGCAAACAGCATAAAATTTGCATGAAATAAACATTCTTGTGTTCTGAAGTCTGAATCTGTTGTATGACTCTCCTCCAAATATTTCTGGAATCAGTATTTGGCATTTTTTCCAATTGTGAATCCTGACACATTTGGAAGAATAAAACAGATACTGGTTGCACACAGCAATTGCTTTCTTCTAAAATAAATAGTTCCGTGGTAAAAACAGAAGCAAAAAACTAGAGTGCAATGAGTAAAACAGAGTGTGATCTGCCTCCCTCTGAAACTGGTGGCATTTAGAGAATATGAGCAGAAGAGCAGTGCTACCAGCAAAATACTTGGTGCATAACCAAAGAGGGGAAACCCAACTGCAGTAAGAGAACAGTTTAGAAAACATTTCAACAAACCTGCAAGAGCTAAAAAACTACTGATTTCATATTTGGGAAAAAAAGGCAGTGGTCTTCAACCTTTGCTGGCCATGGTCAATGATGGCAAGTGACTAATAAATAACTCCTGGCAGCAATATTCTGTTTTCTTGGATGTAGCTTTCATTTCTAATGGCTGCTAGGAATAGCAAAGCGTCTTACAAACACAGTGTCACTCTTCAGCCATACACAGGCCCCACCTGTATCAGATGAACTTCGTCATCTACCGTTACTCATGAAGTTCATTTTTTCTATACTGGAAAAGATAAACTCAAGATTAAAAAAAAAAAAAGAAGCTTTCAAAATATCAGCGGCTCCGACCGAGGCACTAATTGTACAGTGAAGAGGAAATCCAGGATTAGCTTTTGCGACAGGTATCAAAAGGTGCAAGACATTACACAAAAAGCTGTTTACCTAGAAGGTAAAATGTGCCTCCTTCAATTCCTGTTTCCCGTAGTGCAGCCCAGCTTCCTCATCCTCTGCCAGCTCTGAGTGTGTGCACACAAAAATGCATTTTTCAGTCCCAACAGCTTTCTTTCAAAAAAGATCATACCGTAATTGTGAGCGTCTTCCCTACAGGATCTCCAAGACAGTTTCCAGATACTTCATAAAAGGAGCATAAAAATGTACATCTTCCCCAGCTTTGCAGAAGAGGGTGGCTGCGAGGGGAACAACTGCAGTCCTCTCTGCAGAGCTGTGGAGCCAGGGAACAATTTAAGTCTCATTTGATCTGTAATTGGAACAGCCTTTACACAGAACAAGAATCTTAACGCCTAGATAAGAGCTGCATTTTTAGTATTAACAACGATAAAAAGACTGGTTATAAATTTGTACTGCCCATTGAAGTGAGAATTCCTAAATCCAGCAGCTGCAACGAAGTTAATTCTTACACTGATAAGGAATGAGAAAATGCATTCAGCTAAGCAAAGGAATTTAAAAATGGTTTATCAGTGCAAAAACCCTCAGTAGCTGATCGTTGCACGTGTCCTGACACATAAATACAGAAATATTTTAGACACGAATGCCAAAAGTAATCCCAGAGCAATTCAGCCCTGTACAGAAAGCTGGGCAGATCTTTCCAAGTGCCCAGGGAATTCTCAGTGCTGGGTATTCCCACAGTGTATTTCAGCCTCTGGGAAGAGAAAGGGCAGCCTTGCAACACACACCATTTTTGCTTTGCAGGGAGAAATAATGACAAACCCCATCAGTTTCTTACAAACATATAAATTATTTTATTTACAAAGCCATGTTACAAAAAAAAATAATAATAAAGCAAAAAACAAAAAATACAATCGCTCACTAGAGAATATCTCCAGGCCCGGTGTTGAACCATGGCAGTATCAATCAGATACATGTTTGTTCTGGTTTTCCTTTTTTAAACTGTAAGCCATAGAATTTACTATTTACACCTACTTTAGACATTTATTCTGCTTACAATTATCACAAGCATGGAATGAATTCTATTTGATACTGCTAATACATAAAGGTGCAGGACAAAGAATGAAAATACTTAGTGTTACAAAATATGGATTGTAGAAAAGAAATTGGCTGTACAAGTATGGCATTTTTTTTTTTCTTAGAATGATTGGACATGCTTTCTTCAAAAGTCTTCTGGAAAAGGTTCTAAAATCTGTAGTAGGAAAGCACAATATAGCAGGTGCAAATTCATTTCTGTGCAACAACAGTTATTTAATATATCCCATGACTGACCAGCTATGCAAAACCCACAGAGTTTTGTTAAAGTGCCATGGGTCAACAGCATAACAAAATATAAGGTGTAAATAGAAAAATTTGTTTTTTTCTTCCTTTTTTTTTTAAAACAATAGTTCACTGAGAATCAGCAATAATAGAATATGCTGTATAAACTATTCTCTACAAAGGTCGATCAGCACTATTTACAATTGTTACATCGATACAAAAGAAGGCATACAAGTTATCCAAGTCGCTTTTTATGGCTGACGGGCCTATGCATTGCGTATGTGTAACAACCAAAGCTTCTGAGCCTCTATTGCTGGAAACAAATCACAAGGTTTTCAGGCAAATGGGGAAGAAAAAGAACTACCAAGTGAATGCTACACTAAGAATGCATTATAGGCTGGTCCAGTTTGTATCCATATTTTTTTTCCCAAACGTTTATTCCATTTCACTTTGCGGGCTAAAATTTTCCGATACATTTAATTAAATAATGATTCTTTGATGATGAAAGAACACCGCGGGATTTTACTCCGTGCTTAACTTTCCTGAAATGCTGTCAGGTGGAAGCCAGGTGAAAACCAAATTTAAGCAGCATTCAAAGGACAGGCTCCATAATTCAGCTTTCCAATTAAAAGATGCATGGAAACAGCTAAAGCTTTCTAAAACTACAAAATTGCTCCTTCAGTCACTGATTAGCATTATTTCTCAGAAGCAACCACTGAATCTCACAACCACTGTTTTCCCTCAACGACTAGAAATAGCAGTTCATTGATTACAGAGGATGACTTTGTTACTGAGATTTTTAAAATCCTGCAGTTTTATAACTCAAAAAATAAATTAAAAAAATCAACATAGTACTGCTCCTAAAACTGAACAAGACAAAAATTGTGCAAAAATAACAAAGATATGTACACATTTTTCAGTCTGAAGAAATGTACAATAAAAACATAATTCAAAGAACATTTTAAAAATATAAACATTGCTTAAACTTTCCTAAGTTTCATACTGTTTCTGAAACTATACCGGTCAGTTAGCTCTGAAGTATAGCAAAACATAAATTATTACAAAATTAACACTATAAAAATTTATTTTAAGAATATTTCTAAACTTTTTTTCAAAGGGTCTAGCCTTGTTTATAATTGCTTAAACATTTTTAGTCTTAAAATTTGCCTTAAGCCTTCTTTTTTTAAAAAAGAAAGTAGTAATAATCTCCCTATTTGCAGTCTCTCGCCTTTCCCCAAGATGTAAATAAACCAGCATATAAGTGCACTTTTAACACTGTAGAAATAAAAATTAACTCCTCTGTACTATTGTTCCAGTACCTAGTATTGGCTTCCTGATTATAAAATCTATATTTTATTAAAAAATTATTCAGTAATCCTATAAGAAACACTGTCAGTGCAATTCTATTAATGCAAGCCAATCTGCTCGACTCCTGTCCTTGCAAACCCAAACTGTTGCCCGAACTTATCGAGTGCCGTGTTCTCAAGGGTGCAGAAATCCCACGGGACACGGGGATTTGACGTGTCGAGCCCCTGAGAACAGCAATTACAGCTGGGTGCAAAACTCCGCTGTGCATTGATCGAAGTATAGATTCCTTAAGAGCCTGATCCTGGAAGAGGCTGAACACTCAGAATTCCCACTGAAATTATTAAATGCTGTAGGTACAGAGCACCAGTCAGGATTAGTCCCTAAAGTTGCAGTGCCCCAGCTGTTTGCAAATTACTAAGAAATGCACTCAATTTTTATCCATAGGACAAGCTTAAATACAGAATTACTGTAATTTTTATTTCATGAAAAAATTTGGAGGTCCTTTAAATAAATTCAAATCATGATCTGGATTTTTTTTTTTTTTGGAATGTCCACCGTGTTCTGGTAAGGAAACAAAGGGAGCATTGCAACGCTAACAGCTTTAAAAGGCATGAAATATAACCAAGCAGAACGCACAGATCAGTGGCAAATACAAGTGGAAAAACTAAACAAATCACTGTTACAGTTTTCTGTAAATTTAATTCTCTTTAAAACCACAAATTCATAAAAGGTTAAATCCATCTGCAGGACATAGAAAAGAAAAACCCTGTGGAGTAGGGCTGCTGAGAGCTAGAGATTATAGGCTGGTTCCTTTTCCTTGTTATGGAAGAGTCCTTATTCTACCAGTCCGGTTTGATGTCTTCTAAAAGAGAAACCAGAGCCAGGTTCAAAATCACACAATGTCTTTTGGTATACAACACTTCAAAAACGTCTGCGTCTGACAGTACTCAAAGCAGGAACTTATTTCAAGTCCCTGAAATAAATTTCCTCCCTGTTTACTGACTACATTAGACCTTTAAGAAAAGGAATTGCTTTGAAAAAACAGCATATTTCCTTTTGGGACTGTATGATTTTAGTAAGCTTTGGTGAATCTCACGTTCATTAACTTGGTGTATCATTACAAGTAAAGAGCAGCAATTAGACGACAACTCTGAAGAATCTTTTCCTCTACACAGCATGTTTTCATGCACAAGGAATCCTCATACAGCACACACGTTGTCACCTTCCCTTAATAAAATGATCTAGTTACTCAGTATTTAAAAACCACCGCATACTGAGGTCTTGAAGTGTTAACACTTCCAGGCACCTAAAAGCACTATGAAGACAAAAACACTTGATTAGTTAAAAACCTGGAACAAGGATACAATCTGGAGAAAACAAACTTTTAGTACATAGTTTGTATTAGCAGGCACAAATAATTTGACCGTAAAACAACCACTCCATTGATGTTTGTTAAAAACCAAGTAGTTCTTGTAGGGAAAAGTAGTATTTTCTTTACTAAAGCAACAATAGTTGGAAAAACAGGCATGCTTTTATGTATACTTGTTCAGGTCTCAAAGAGGTGCAGCACCATTCCAATTAAACACTAATTGAGAACAATCCATCTTGGTTTAACCTGACTGAGTTTGATGCAATGGGAGAAAACCGACAGGCCCACAACAGTTTTCCTCACGACCCACAGTTCCATGGGAGCACCCGAGTGCACTTCAACACACAGAGCAAATGACTGAAAGAAACTACTCGTGTGACATCAAAATAACAACAGGCCACCTTCAACTTTCTTCTCAATACTGGGAAACAGCCAGTCCTCAGTGGCAGGTGACTCTCCCAGCACTGCTGAGTCCTCTCGGAGGGCGAGTGGGAAGCTTTCCCAGCTGGACTGCACGCAGGCGGTCACAGGTGCAAACACGGCTGGGGTTACAGCCCAACACGGTCTCCCAAATGCCACATTGTCACCCAGCCACTCAACCCCGTGATGAGTTACGGACCCCTCTCCCTTCTCCTCCCCTTGGCTCCCCCTCTGCACCAGCAGACAGCCCTGGCAGGCTGCCTGGCCAGGGAACACGGCAGAGCCAGCCCGGGGGAACTGCTCCATATGCACATTTAGCTTTGTCAGCTGCAACTCAGCTCCCAGCTGCATTGTTGGAAGTCTGTTGTTGTGATGTATTCATGAAAACTTGCCTGATTTTTCCAACCATAAGCCTTGGTGTAGAGCAGAGACTGTCTCTGCCTACAGACCTCGCTTCACTTGGACTCCCCGATTACCGTGGTTATAACAACACTAACATTAAACACAAGGCAGCTCAGGGTCCCCAGTAGTATCTTTACTGACACAGCATAAACTGTAGATCCAGTTATTGTTACCTCACTATCAACACTTTCGTAACGAAATATTATAGCACAGTTTAAGACTGACATTTCATTTAGACATTGTTTCATTGCTAGGTTGGAGATGAAAGCTGTCAACAAAGCAGCTCGGATTTGAAAGTGACAAGCATTTATTAAATAGGGAATCATTATTCATGGTTCCAAATACTAAAATCCTGTCTTAGTTAAAAAAAAAGAAAAAGTTTAATAGAACTTAATATCAACTTTATTTTCTATTTGTACTCTGAGCTCCACATTCAACTACCAAACTGACAGAAACGTATTTTTAAAAATAAAGAGTTTGTGAGGCTTAACACAAGGAAAGCACTTCTATTTTTGATAAAGTTATGAAAACAGGCAGCTGGAGAGCTCTGCAATAGCCTCAGTTTACATAAGGCTGCCACAAAATGAATGTTTTATACTCTTGGGTTTCCCCCATGGGATCTAGGCTGCCTGATCCCAGCAAGTTCTGCTCCTCGGGTAGTGTGTGTGTTACACTAACACAGGAGCAGGAGGATAAAGCAACAACAGTTTCATCCCAGTTTGTCACTGGCAGTTGGACGACAGCGTCTCCCACAGGAAAATGCCAGTCCCTAGAAGTATGAAGGAACTTTTTTCCCTTCAGAGTATTTCTTCCATACATGCACTGGTTTGCATTCAGCAGAGAGGGGGAAAAAAAAATTACTGTTTGGCAGTTCATCTCAAGATTTTGTATTTGAAACAAAGGACTGGCTGTTTCCCAGAGTATTTTGAACTGGGATACAGTGGTGAGTTATCATTACTACAATCGCTACCATTCTTCTGCTGTGGCTACACAGCAGCCACTAAGCAGCACAGCCATTTGGAATAACTACTCCTGTATAACTCAGCCAAAATATGTAACAGAATCCTAAAACACTGACTGGCTGTATATAAAAATCCTCTGGATTACTTGTGACTACACCTTGCTGAGGTGGGAAACCTTTTCATACTAAGGAACCTGAAAATGAGTTCTTGGTAGAGTACTCAACTTGGAGACTCAAATAGCAGGGGCCATATTAAAAGAAATAAACTAATGTAGCGGTTCTGCAGACAGACTAGGGCTGGAGCATGGGTCAAGCACCTGTTCTCACAAAAAAGCTGAGTTACTCCATTTATTAGCATTACCTGACTCACAGCCTGGGTGATAAACAGGTATGGTGGGGGTGCTCAGAATTTCTCACAGTCCTTCTCAGAAGCACTCAGACTACACATGGGTTGATTATGCTTTCAGAGTAGTTTCTATGAATAGTCAAGTGCCCTGTCTTCCCTGTCCTGTTTCTGTCCTCCCTTTGCTGCTTCACTTCTGGCCTGTTTTTAAATGCTGTCCCTCCTGTGCCAGCCTGGGGACTCTGCTGAGCCATCTCGCTCAGCAGGAGAATTTGGACAGAAAAACCACATCAGCTGAACCTGCACAGAGAGCTGCTGCTGCTGCTGAGCTTGTGTCACCAAAGCAACAGCCAGCGAGCAGCACATGAGCCAACCTGAGGCATGGTACAGGTGGTGAAAAACAAGCAGAAAATTTGTAATTCATAAATCTCGGAGAGGAAAATAGCTGGAAAAAAATCACACGAGAGGAGAAATCTAATATTAGTTCACCAAAAGACAGCTTCTGTAAAGAACTCTGTTCACAAAGAAATTATATTTTAAGGTTTTACAGTATAAAATATTTCAAAACCTCTTACAGACTATTTAAGTACACTGTTTATAAAGCAACTTACTTGTCTGTTGTGTACTGGGTTTGATGTACTCGAAGGACTGGATTGTGACAAAGCTACACTGCTATTTTTTCCAATCTGAAAGACATTAATTGAGCAGTATTGAGAGGCATATTTGTCAGCTGAATGCAGGTGCTGGTGATGGCCTTCCCTTTTCTCTGTAAGGTGGCATTAATTGCTTGCATTTTGAACACCACTATTTTGCTATTGCAAAAGATACACTTCAGATAGAACCATCATTATCTCCCAGAGCCCATATACTTTAAATAAGTCTTAAAAGGCACATAAACACTATGACAGGTCAGGAAACAATATATGAAACAGTTGCTGAGGGAATATAGCTGTAAAACCTTGCCTCTCCAGAATGAAACTAGTTTCTCTAGTGCCTGGAGTCGCATAGAGCAGCTGGTCAGAGAGCACAGAGTGCTCGAGGTCACGGGCTCCACCCCAGGGGACCCTCCCCAGTCCCGGGGAGTATAAAGCAAGTGGCCAGGCACTAGAACGTGCCCTAAGTTATTCCATTTTCTTCCACAGAGAGTCTCCATTTACAATTGCTCAATAAAGCAAATATTAACCAGAAGAACCAAACTCCAGAGATTCAAATTTGCAATTGTATCCATTTACTGCAGCAGAGAATTTCTCTGAGAGTGCAAACTGCAGTACGTGTACATACATTTAGAAGATACTTAGTTATAATATTGCAATATTCAACTGCATATTTCAGGTTTTGAGAGATTACAGTGCTCTGCCAGAGCAGCCTGTCTCAGGTTTCTCTACAATGACCAATAAACATGGTGTGGATATTTCTGTTTCAGTACAAAAAGGGAGACAGCTGAGTCAGAGGAGTAGTTCCTCAGGGGTTGGAAGGCTGATAAAAATTAACCACGGACACCTGTCCGCAAATGGCAGATGACTGGAGTGTGAACAGTTATTCACAGGGTCACTGCAGCTCAAGGAATGTCATCTTAAATCATTTGATGGAGAGGTAGCAAGGACCTGTCTTCTAAACAGAGGGAAGCGCAGCACCCAGTTTCCTACGGACTCGGGGCTGTGGCATGGGCTGGCAGTGCCCTGGCAGCAGCAGCCTTCTCCTTCCCTTCCACAGCATTGCTTGTTACTGTGCCATTCTGCACAGGGAGTGCAGGGTCACCTCTGTCTCCCTCTCCACACCTGCCCTGTCTCACACAGGCACTATTTAAAAGTGTTCCCTGTTCGCGTTCTGGCCGGAAGAAATGTTACAGATTTAATTCACAGCCAGTTCTGAAGGCGCGCCTGGCGTGCCCAAAGATTAAAAGGGTGGGCCTCTGCCCATCCCGTGACCTTTCTTTAGCTTGTTTTGCCTGCCACAGCTGTCCTCCAGGGAATAATATTCTCAATATACGGGTCTCGACTAACGTTACACAACCTTGTACCTTTCCTAGCCATTCAGAACATCATGACACACGTGCAAATCTTTCTTCTCTGCACACGCCCTTACAACCTCCATAAACCTTTCCACAATAAACACATGTCCACCTTTCAGACGGACAAACAGCCACTAGGAAATCGCCGTGCTGAGAGCGGAGAACCACGAGAGGGAATTCTGTTCCCCCGTAGGCTTCCATTCCCTGCGTGCTGCCTGGACTGACAGCCTGACTCTAGGTGGGACCGAGCAGCAGCAGCAGCACGGCTTGGCAGGGCCACGCTCAGCCTCGGGCACCGTCCCGCCTGTGCTCCCGGACAGGCTGAACAGCTACAGCGCTCCGTGAAAAGAACCAGATTCCAAGATGTCCTAAATGATGAGAACACCGTTTCAAGAGGATTAGTGTGAGGCCAAAACTCAAATCCTTTTCTATTTTTCCTCTCTCTTTTAAAAATAAAGGGTACTTCAAAACCCAGTGGTTAACACTTCCAGTTACTATCTTCCAGCCCAGAGTTGAATTAAATGAGAAAAAAACTACACCTTAGCCTATCCCCTGTCACTTGACCTTTTTTTTGTGTTCCTAGTGTCTTTAATTTGCACTATTACATCAAGCAACAGGAGCAAGATTTTAAGCAATACCATTTTTTTTTTGGACGGGACTTTTACTGTGATTGCATTTCTAGAACATGGCAAGTCAAACATCGCAGTTTAAAAGGGAATTTAAGTATCATATTCTCCAGAACTTTAAAACTGACATGTAGAGTACTTAATGTTATTTGCCCCATACGCTTAAGTGGGTACAAATTCTGTTTATTTTGTATGTATTGTATTGCACACAATATCCTTGCCACAAAGACAATTAGCTGCCAGCCAGACTTCTGCAATACCATGAACGTCATTTTTCCTCCCATTTTTGATTACTACTGTAGCTCCAAAAACCAGCAGTCTAAGAGGAAAGTGTGACCCAGCTTTTACTTACATACATACATATATATGCACATATACATATATGTGTATGTATGCACCTGTACATATATGCCAAACATTATGTTTAAATATTGGTATATTGTTACACTCATTACAAATATTTAACCTTTTATGTAAGGACAAAAATATTAGTCAGAATTGCATTTTTACAAATATTCAGTAAAGACATCTGATTGATTCTTTGTGGTTTATTTACTTCTATTACTGTGCAGCGTGATGAAATACATCCCAAATTGGAACAGGAATGACCCACAGGAACAGATTTAATCCCTAGGAGAGTCAGAATCTGAACTCAGAACCTGCTGCATGTAGCTGTAAGACTTCCTCAGACTGCGTGAGCTACAGATACAGTCTATATCCTGTGAAAAGATGATACAATCCATTGCCTGCTACCTGTCTTTGTAGCAAAATAATAATTTGTACTTACTTTTTCTTCCCCTTTGACACCATATACCTCAAGGCAATTTAATCTTTTTGGGCACACACATATCTCAAAAGTCAGATGTGTGACAGAATGAAGAATTTACACTGACTTCAGTTACTTAAAGATGAGTTCTGACTGCAGGACACATTTAAGAGGCTTTTAATAGAAAGGCAGTGCCACTACCCAAGACATCTCTGTTGCATCTGTGCTGGAAGTGGGAAAAAGAAAATATACCTGCTAGGGCATTCCTTGAGACCCTCATTCTGTCTGCTATACCGGCTTTAAGATTCATTTATTCCTTTTTTCCACTCGCATTTCTGCCTGCTATTACTCATGGATTGCCTTGCCCTTACCGTCTCCTTTTCCAAATTCCATTTTATGCACAACATCCTTAGGAAATGAGAGTTTCACAAACAAAAAGAAATTCCTAAGCTACCTTCTCTGAGGTATTCTATTTTCTATGGCTTTATCTTCCAGGTGCCAGGGCCAGGCGCTGTTTTCCGTGCACTGCACAGCACTGGCCACGGTAGCAGAATGAAACGGGAGATTAAAATGATCATATTGGCAGTTTTCCCACCAAATTTTACTTCACATATACTTTTGTCCTTACATGGCACCACTGGAAGAGAGGCCAAAGCTCTGTTACTAGTCACAGTGAAGTAAGCGTGGGTAACCTTATCTGTTGCACTCACTTCAATATTCTGAACACACGTACACTAAAAAACATAACTAAATGTCCCCTAAGCTCATCTGGTTAAGATCTTAATTTCTCCAGTTTTGAACAGGAAATAGTATCTGAGGTCAGGTGCCTCAGACTCTTCCCAGGAGAAAGGTAGATGTGTGTCACAGAAGAGAAATAAGGAGACTTGCATAACATTAAGAAATGAATCGGCAACAAGTTTGGGAAAAGAAACAAACAGAAATTCTGACTCTCATCTTCCTGTTTTAATGACACAATTTATTTCAGAGAGATGAGAATTAAGAAAAAAATTATTTTCTAAAAATTATTCATTCTGGACATTCAATTTTACTTCCAGAGATACAAATGGTTACTTTATTAATTGAATAAAAAAATTCATAAAAATACTTTGAGAAAGTGTATATATATATATAATTTTTTAACTCTCAAAACATCTTTCTATGACTGGTACAAAACAAATACAAATATGTTTCTGTATTAACCTAGAAAGTAAGTTGTGTGATGAAAACCAATCTGAAGCAAACAGTATTTTCATTTCAGAATGCATTAAATATTTCAAGGAAGTCAGACATGATCTGCAAAAAAATAACTGGAAGAGTCCCTTACCTGCCGAGAGATGGAGCTGCTTGTAGGATCTGGCACCGCAGAAATAAGGTTGGCAGTGCTCTTTCTATGAACACTATTCATACCAGGCATTTTAGTGATTTTACAGGCTTTGCTACTAGAACTAGAGTTTTTACGTTTTTTTCCTTCTGATTTGTCAAAAGAAAGGGGTAGAGAAGACACTGCATTATGTGCTCCCAGGGAGTGGTCCCCTGAGTGGTGCACGAGAGAAGATACAGACAGATTAGAAGAGTCAATACTGCTCACTACCATGCTCATGTGTTTCACTGAGTCTGTTGAACTACTGGATAATGAAGTCCGTCCTGAGGGCTCCGATTTGGCACTGAGTGGGCTTGTTCCGTTATTGGTATTGTGCACAGACACACTGTTATAGGAGGATGTAGCCTGATAGGAGTTCAACGTTGAACTGGGGTTCAGGACACAGTTCTTTTTGTGGGACCCTGAAAATGAAGATGAGGAAGATGTTTGCAAAGATAATGAGGATGACGACGACGACGACGATGATGACGACTGCGGCTTTTTCTTTTTGTTACTTGAAGACTCATCACTTCGAGATGACAGGTCTTTCACTTTTGAGGATTTGCTGGTTTTTGTTTTGGATGGCTTGTGGGATGGGGAAGGGATGACTGCTGGCACTGGTGACACAGCTGATGGCGCCTTGAAAGTTGAGTCCATGATACTTAGGCTTGCAGCCACGTGAGGAAAAGCTGTAGTGTGTGACATAATGGAATTCGTCTCTGCCGTTGTCACAAAGGCTGCATTTGATAACATGGCTGATGTCATGATGTAAGAAGAAGTGATTCTTGAACTGATGGGTGTTGAAGGAATATACACCGCACTGGGGTTGCTGAAAGGCTGTAAGACTGATGCTGGGAAAGGAGTGGAGACATGTGCTGCTGGAGAAGGCATGGGACTATCTGCTGCAGGAGGAATTTTCCTAAACAGAAAAGAAGGAAAAAAAGAGATTTAGAAACACAAAAAAAGCCACCCAAACAATGCAGATAGGAAACAATTTTTGTGAAGGACTAACTTACTCAAAAAGGTAAACTGAGTTCGTTCTAATTTTGATTCCTATTCTACCAATTATATATAGCAATTAAGTGCACAGTATTACAATTTAATCACTTTATTAGGAATTTCCTTTTTTCCTCTCCTATTTTACCAAGCAATTAAAAAACGCAAATAAAATGCCTGATGGTGGAACCTATAAACATCATAGCCACCATATTTCATTCACTGCATATGTTTTGTTTGAGAGTTCGAGTTGTGGATCAGTTTCAATATCAATCCAAACTCACAGGTTAGATTTGGTCAAAGCAGTAAATGAGCTACACTGGGGGGTTGTGAAGCACTTAATCACTGAGCTTAAAGAGGAAAGCCGATCCCTTTCCAAATGCAGTGCTATTCCCAACAGCTCACGTGAGAGCTGGTTAGACGGGATTAAATAGGGAAGTTATTGATATTGGAAAATTGACAAAATATTAAACAATGCTTGATAAGCTTTTTAAATAGTTGAATACTCTTCTGAGAATAAAACCGACTAATATTACTTGTTAAATTAGTAGAATGTATTCAAATTCCTTTCCATTCAGCCATCATCTTCTCTTATTTTATCTAGGGCAGGGTAATCAAAGAACCAAACCTTTATAATGTCTCTTGGAAAATTACCACGTGAGCTTTTCCCATTATTTAGACTAAAACTGAATTCACAGTTTAATCCTATTTCTCTTTGTTAAGAAGCAATACATCACCATAACTCTGCCCTTGTTATCCTCGCTACTGACACCTTTTCAGTTTGTAAAGGCTTACTCTTGCCCTCACAGAAGTGTGACAAAAGAGCAGCACTGGGCGCGCTGTTTTATCATAACTCAGATCCTAATGAGCAGTGTTCTCTCCTAGTATTCCTCCTATGGACACTGTTGGACAGAACACTGTTTTATGGCACAGTGACATAAGGGATTACAGGCCGTCCGTGCCACCAGACATGAGGAAGTTCTACTGCCTGCCCCTTGAGATGCAAACAAAGATGATTACCAGAGCCACTCCTCCGGTTATTTTTAAAGAAGGGCCAACAGTTCCTACCCATCTTTGTGAAGTGCTTCGAGAACTAGGGATGAAAGTGCTTTAATTACCGTTCTCAAAACACGGCCCTGCATCCCCGTACCCCGAGGCACGGCTGCAGAGCTGCCCCAGCAGCAGCTGTACAACACCAGCCTTACACACCCCCCTGCCTGGGGAGCACAGGAAAAGGTCAGCCCAGAGGGGTGAGGACATGAGAGGAATACAATGGGGGTTAAGCACTGTCAGCTTCCTGTGTTATACAGACAAGTCAGTACGGCTGGAATTCATTAAAATATTAGAGATTACGCAAACAGCTAGAATTTGGGAAAACATTTACAACTGGATTTAGTGGGAGCAGGATGAGGCCTGTTTATTTCTTGTATCGAGTAACTACTGTAGAGGTTATTTTTGTTCTCTGTAGTAGTAGTGGTACTAGTGACACATTGTCTCAGATGCCTGAGTATCTTTTCTCCTTACAAAGCCAATAGGTAACAAGTCTCAATCTTCCTATTAAGGGAAACAAAAATATTCTCATTTGTGGAACCCCTTGCAGACTGAGTGTGATCAGTCTCTAAACAGACAAGAAACCGGTCCCTTTATGGCAAATCCAACCATTTCCAAACTACATCTCCTAGCACAGTGGCACTGTTACCATCAAGTTACCAGGTTAGTCAGAGAAGCCAAGCTTTAGTGCTTAAAAAACATATTAAAAAAAAAAAATCAAACCTTGTTTATCTAATAGCTGGCATCCAATGAATACAACACAGTCCTGCTAATAAACAGCGACATGAAACACTGCACTTTAGTGTCATTATGTTGGAAGAAGAATGCGTATTCTGCATCAGAATACTCTCAAAAAATCAATCCTATCTGCAGATTCCATGAGTTTTAATTTTTTTTTTTCAAATATCTAACATCTGTTTTAGAAATGCTGTCTGTTTTAATGGATCTGTGTGGCCAAAGCCTACATTGCTAGAAACCTGCAGAAGTGATATAGAGGTGCTTCAACAGTGAATAAGAATTTTAAGGTCCCAAAGGCAGTAAGGACACTATGGACCTAAAAACTATCATATTCCATCTTAAACACAACAATGGGTATAAAGACAAAAGGATATAAAGTTCCTTATCTTACAGTGTATGAGTCTTACAGAGCAAAGCCTGAATTGGGTGATATGGGAGCACGATAAAGGTATAAAAATCTAGGCAAAATCCTGATTCAGAGGGACTAAAAACAGTCCTAAATCTGGCATAAATGTACACCAGAACAGGAGGTTGTTCTGTTGGGCTGTGTATTCCTCAACAGAAAAGAGATTTGGACACATATGAGTGCAACGCCTTAACAGAGAGGTACTTTTACAAAAGCTGCCTATGGAGTGTTTAATTTAGAAGTTCTAAAGAATTTAAACTACCCACCAAGTGTAAAAATCCCACTTACTTCCACATCTGTGAGTTCAAGTGTTTTTCTACCATGGAGTTCAGTGCGAATCGAAAATGGTCCCATCTTCTGTCAAAGACATAGTACCCTCTTCCCATTAAGCGACTGCCATAGGAACAGAACTGAAAGAAGAAGTATTTCAATGGTGATTACCAAAATGCATTTCTACATTATAAAATATTTATTGGTAGATCAAGGAAAACCGGTGTAATTTGTATCATGCATCTAAAACAGCTTAAAAAAGGTGGTTTTCACTATCTGCAGCATAAATACTTTTTTCACAAATTATGAAATATGTGCATAATGTTTCAGCTCAGTGTAAGGTATATTTCAAACTTCACTAACGAGGCAGTGTCAGAGAAAATGTAATGCTGAAGTACTTTTAAGGAGGCAATTCTGGTTAGTAATACTCTCACTGACTCAGAAAGACAAGTTACATTGTTCTGTACATATTAAATCTCATGACTGAGTAACAGCAATAAACACATAACTGAAGAGGAAAAAGGTACAGTGGGAACATCTTTAGTACGTATTTAATAAACAAACCACTGACATTTCAGCAAAGAAGTGAATTATCATCCGCGGCATCTGCGCCACAACAGAACACAGGATATACTCTTCACAGTGCATGAAAATCATTTAAGGGAGTAGTAAACATTTTGAGAATTCTGCAGAGCTCAGGAGTAACTTGCACCGCTTCCTCTGGAGACCTTCCTGTAAAGTCTTACTACACTGAAATGGTACAACCAGGAATCTACCCTTGCTTCAGTTCAGTCTTAGTGATCTACATGATGCAGAGAACTGCTGCAACACCTGTTTGTAGGAGAGAAACCTGTTATAAATCATCCTCAGAAAACAAGACAGCTCTCCATCACAGAAGGGACCAAGTCACACAAATCCTGGCTGAGAGCAGAGGCACTGCTGTGGTAGAAAAGCTTCCACTTGAAGTACTTTTCCGTCTAATGGACAGCAAGTGGTGACCGCAACTGTTCATCTTGAGTCTGCTCCATGACAAGGTTAAACAGGTTAATTAGAACCACCACCTGTGTTGATAAACTGGCCTCATATCCCAGTGAGCTACCATTAACATCAGGTACCACTTAGAGGCAATTTAAGAAGCTACTGACTTTCTCCCCCAGCCCATCAATTATTACCATCTAGCTGTGAGAGGGACATGGTAAGGAAAACAGTTCACTTCAATATGAAATTCAGCCATTTGGCATGAATGGTGCTGGAGGTGATTTACACCATCTTTCTGGACTTCACAGTGACACGGACTAAGAACAGTTGCACTATTAGTAACTGCTTCAGTCGAGAGATGCTAAGACTTCAGAGAACAGATGAGTCAGTGGGTTTGCCTTGAAACAGAACTGGGATGGCTAAACCAAAATGGCTATTGACAGCCACACTTCACTGATGAGGCCTGTACAAGAACTGGCTGTGCTTAGATTACTTGTTAAATTGTGTGGGCACCCGTGCAGTGAGCCTTTACTTTTTAATTCATAGACAAGCAGTCAGAAAAACCAAAATAGAATACAAGGGTGCCTGGGAAACAGGAGGTTCCTGCATATCATGGTATTATATGGACTACAGTAATTCTGATCTTCTCTGTAAGAACCAAATACTGAATTTCCTCTGACAGTCATTTAATGTTCAGGTCATACTTTTTCCTGGTGTTTCACAGTAACAAGTTCTCCCTTGCTCTAGAGAATACAAACGCTGCCAGAGTTAACACAGTGTTTTATTAGGCATATCATATGGAAAACACGTAAGTGTATTCCTTAGCTCCATTCTTATGAGATCCAACTCTTTAGGACTTCAAGAGTTCTTCCATTGCATCTTGGTTTGTACAGTGTAAACAAATTCACACTGCAGAGATACTGCCACAAAGCAGCTCACAGTACTTAAAATGAAATTTCTCATTAACACAGAAGACAAAACCAGCTGCCAGAGAAACACGTAAGCCACCACCAGAGCCTTTCCATTTCAGATGAATGAAGCAATAGCTTCTAAGTCCACATACACTCACATAAATGATATTTAATTACTGCTTTAAACCAGACTACAAAAATGAACAGAGCACTGCTGCCAACTGCAAGGTACAGTTTTGGAAGAACTGTGACAACAAAGAGATTATCTGCTCATGTCATGTTTAAAGCAATGCAACTTTCCTCAGTTTAGCAGTTTAGCAGAACTATGCCCAAATTGTAGTCTACTGAGAGGACAATCTAAAACTAGAGTGTTAAGATTTTTTGCTGCTCATCTTGTCCTACAACCAGTTTGTCATGTGTACTGACCAGTTTTCTCCTCCTACCTTATCCCATCCATACAATTTTTCATTAAATGTATTTGTTCTCTTTAGAACAGTTTTCATAATGTAAGGTCCTTATTCCTTACCTTTTACTAAATTAGTGACTTTTTCTCCCCTCTATAATTACATAAGAATAATGACAAGGCATGCCAGAGACAGACACATACCCCAAGAGGTCTGGGATGGTGTCCAGAAAAATGACAGTCTAATTTCTCAGATTCTTCAGCTCCATCCGCTTCTCCTTCATCACTGGACAATCTGCTTGTTATATCTCCTCCCATGGAAGGCAGTGGCAGTTCTGGTACGTACCCACTGTGGTTTGAAGAACTGTTGCTGTTTATGCTATTTGCAGAGGAAGGTCTGGAAGGAGAACATACATTTAAATCATCAGTGTTCAAAGGCTCTGCAAACCTACCTGCTGGCATCAAGCATCCAAGTAAATGATACCAGAAATGATCATGTAAAGAAGGACAGTAAAAGATATTGAATAGCTGACAATTGTTCTTGTCAGAAATATATCACAGGGTTATCATCAAGTTAACGTTAGCAGAAGCGTCTTTGTATTGCCTGAAGTTTTAAATTTGCCGTGGAGTTGGGTTTCAGATCTTGAGAGAAGCAAAGTATATTTTAAATGCAAATAAAAATCAGATGTGTAAAATATTCTTACACCGCACCATTACTCTGCTACTTGATTAATTCCAAGGGTCCCGTTATGAAATTATATTTCATACTGAAATTAATGTACTAAATTTAATAAAAGTGTTTAGCTGATACCCTCTACAGCTAGATTAGTGAGTGAAGTAACTGGGAGGACCTCTCAGAGCATGCAAGTGGGGGTGGAAAAGGGTTTCAATTACAGTCTGTACAACCAAGCATGTATGGAGACCTCAGGGGCTGGAGGAGATGTCCACATTGGGCAAAATCTGCAGATGATCTTCTGTCTCATGAATTCACGGTCTCAGGACACAGCAGTCACTAAGCCTGGGGACAGGTGCCCTCTCCTGACCTGCACAGGGATTGCTCACGGATGGCATCAGCTGGGAATAACTAAGGTGGCTGCTGCTGCAAGGGATGGATTGTTCCAGGGCTCTGTAGCCTTCAGGAGAACTCCAGAGGGTCAAGCCAAGCCACCCTCAGTGACCTCAGAGAGCTGTGCCTCAGCAGAGCAGGGAGCACTCACAGAACCCCTCCCAGCGGCAGAGCCACAGGCTGGATGGCTCCCACAGACAGGCACAGCAAGGCAAAAGCAGACAGGATGACCCAAGAGAGGCACCTCAGCAGAACAGAAGTGTAGGCTGTACAAACACAGCATATGATGCCAAAAGTCCTCCTCCTCCTCCTCGTGTACCACTATCTCTGCAATTTCTTCAGTTGGCTCTCATGGAATTGCATTCCAGTTTTGCTGCTTTGACTGTAACACTCAGTTACAGTCTGTGTCTGCCTGTCTGTCTGTGTGTCTCTCTGTGTAAGGTCACTCCTTTTACAAGAATTAGGCAGATTCATACCAATTTATCTATGGGTATTCTTTCATTGACCTTTCACTCAAACCCTGTAAGGGCCACCTTTGCCACGGTAGGAACAATTTCATTAGGGCTTGGTGAACACATGGAAAACGTGAAATGGCTGTCTCTGTAAGGCTTGAGAGAGCAAATACAAGAAATATCTCTTTGAAATAGGGACTATCATAGTACAAAAGCCCCAAAATGAGCATTGAATCCTGACCAAGGCTTCTGCAAAGAAATTAATGATTAATCAATATAAATACGAACAAAACCAACTAGTTTAGCTCTATGCACTCCAGCCAAATCTAGTACCAAAAAAACCCCCACAAATAAACAAAACATAGAGGAAAGTTTTCCAGAGAATAATTAAAATTCAGCAGATCAAATACCTCATACTGTTTTTTGTAAAGGGATGCCTTCAGAAGTTTGTATTGTCTTTCTGAAAACTGGTTTTGTCCTTTCTAAGAAAAGTCTTCAAAACAAGGGAAGATATGCTATGGACAGTGTCATAGCAATAGTTTCAAATCAACACTAAATGACACCTTTTGTACAAGAATTCCATTGATGTAATTGGTGAGGTATTTGTAGAGAAAAATTCTACATAAATGTGCAGAATTTCATCTGTACTTCACTAATACCCACACCGATTCATGTAAATAGGTTTTTATTCCTAAATGTGCCAGAATGACTTGAATATAAACTTCCCTAATTATTACTGACCATTTTAGCCAAAAAATGCAGTTAGTCTGAGATTCTGAGCCAAAGATGGACACTACTCCTCACCTCATTCCCCGTCATGACCACAGGCTGCCATGGACAGATTTAGGTTAATAAAAGCTAGCAGAAATTCTTATATTAGTATGCTTTATTGTGCAGTAGCCTAAAGGATTATCAAGTGATACTGTCTGAGCTGTCTGAAAGACTAAGAAATTTCTTACAGTGCCTTCAGAGTGCAACATTCCACACTGGAGCACTGCTTACCTTGGAAGTACAGAATTTGGTGGTCTAGATTTTGCAGGAGATGTTACTTTAGATTCTTGCCCAGAGTTCACTGAGGATCCTGACAGAGAGTCTTGTGCTGGTGTGGGCTGGCTCTGATAGCTTTCCCTTGCAGATGGTGGATGCTCTTTGTCTTTTGCGACTTCTTTTTCCCTGGATCGAGCTTTGTGTTCAGCTAGAAGGATGTCAAACTGTTTTTTACGGCCTGGAACTGCTCGTCGATGATTAAGTGAATGAGTCTAAAAATAGGGTGGTTAAAAAGCATTTGTGTGTGCATGACATTATTTATGAGTCCTCTATACTTCTGATACACCACAACTCTAACAGATAAAATCTACTTCAAACAACTTTAGCCACAGTTATGGAAATAAAGCTGCTATTCCACATTATCTTTGATGATTTATGAAGTCATTCTTAAGAAATGCCAACATCAAGGTTAAAATTACTTTTTGCAATGATTTTCATATAATAGGCTATTGACTTACCTTTTCCAAGACAGAAAATAGAATTCCAGTAATTTTAAGATATTAGGAAGTAACACCATTGTAGCTTTTGGCTTACAATGAAAAACTGGTTTCATTGGATTGAAAAACGTGAATACATTTTAAAGCGAATTTCACTGATCATCTCTACTGACAGGCAGCACATACACATACAAATATGCCATATAAACATCTTACATTGCTGCTACTTTTTGACATGAGTGTTACTGCTATCACAAGGGCAGCCTCCAAGTAATTCATTATACAAAAATATGTTAATTTTTCCAAACTAAAACCTGACTATACTTCAACATTGTTGCACACATGAACCAAAAAAGAAGCATTTAAAATAATACTCGGGCTTCTACATGAAACGTTAATGCTTTCTGCATAATAAAATGACAAGAGAAAAAAAGATTTTTAGAAATATCAGTGGAATAATGCAGATGCTCTGATTCAAAGAAACAGAATTACTCAAAAGAATTACCTGAAGACAGCGTCTGAATACCATACCCATTGTCTGTAAGACAGGAGCAGGTATGACCTCTCAAACTACTGTGGTAGGATTTAAACTACAACAAAGCATCTGATATTTTATCTTCTAAGAAAAATACCTTGCAGGTGAGCGATCTTGTGCAAGGTTTCTTTGTTTCAGGATCCAGTACTCCACAGTGCTTATTTGGGTCAAATTCTCTTTCTGTTTGATGGGGGAACGAGAAAGGAGAAAAAATAAGATTATTACAGCAGTTTTAACCAGAGTAGCATCTAATTTTTGCCTGACAGAACTTACTTTAATCAGGCTCATCCTGAACCACCGATCCCCACCCCAGCATCCCGTAAATAGTGCTGTGTGCATCACTCATACAGGTGTGCACTTTTTTGTCCTTGCATGTTTGAAACCATTTAGAGCAGGATGTCAGCCAAAGATTTCATGGCAATAAGCCTGCTTACAGAGCTGTACTCAATGGAGTGGCCCAAACTTAGGACCAAGCCCAATCGCCGTGACTTCCATTCCCTCTCTAACCTGGCTGCCTCTGAGGCCCTGAAATACAGCAAATCTTGCTCCTGGGTTGGGCTAAGATGCATATGATGTCACGAGTGCTTTGAACAACATTTCTCTGACAAACTCTGGAAAACAACCCATGGTGTCTCCAAAGCAAATGCAAGGTTACCGGTGGCATTTTAAAAACAAAATTTATCTAAATCTGTCCCCAAAATCTGTATAAAAATAACGTATCTGTTAGTTTATATTTACCTAAGTGAAGAGAGGCATGGAGTTTAAAGTTTGCAGAGATTATGAAAACAAGGCATTTACGTGAGTTCTACTCATGATTAACATTAAAAATGCATTAATATTTAATATGCTGTATTCACATATTTAATTTTCATTCATATTTTAATATTTATATACTAGAGATAGCATCACCTCCTTTAGGTTATGTTCATATAATTTTAGGATTCCCACTGAGAGCTGTAACAAAACCATGGGCATACACTTTCTAGTTTGTGGCGCCAAAAACCCCTCACCACCACCTTCACACACCTTGACAAAGTATAGTCTAACTGGTTTGCTTCTGTTTGATAGGGGAATATAAACTATTTGCCAAATCCTATTTTAACTATACAGTGGTGTTACAGTCAGATATAATAAACATCCTGTACTCAAATATAACCTTAATCAGGGATCTAAAAATTCTTTATAAACAAACAAAGGAGAGCTAAGAGAAAGAGTGATTCACAGCTGTGTTGCAATGTTATGGCAGCATCACAACAAGTGGAACAGCTGGAAGGAGAAAAGTGAGGCCAAATAGCCTATGGTAGACAGCAACTGTCCTCCACATAACCACAGCTACTAGCAGTTTTATGCATTCTGCTATACGGACTTAAAAATGCTTATGCAAACATTAAATGGTTATTTTATTGACCTATTAGCAGAGACATACCAAAGAGTGAGCTTAGAAAAAACAGTTGGCGCAGTTCTTTGGTGAAATCTACAAAGGGATTGAAATATGTCACAAGTAATTGTAGTTTCTGTGGCATTTACAGCACAACAGAAACAGAAAAGTACCTGCGTATGACTCAATACAATAAACATTTTTTTCTACTTAATGGATGAAAACACATGTTCATGAACTAAAGCAATTAATTACTCCTGGGGTTTGAGTGTAAGATGTTTCTATCACAGATTCCTGAATCACCCATCTAGAAATTTTCAGTGCAAATGAAAAGAACAAACTTAAATAGACTATATGGACTAATAAACATGCCTTCAAAGGAAAAATCCTGAGGGCACTCATAAGGCTATGGGAAGTGTTCTGAAAGTCACGGAGCGAGGACTGTTTTGGACCAACAGGGAAACATATTTCAAAAATCAGAAGCTCTCCAGATTGCTACTTGTCACTAAGTGTCCCAACAAAGTAAGACTGGCAGGACTGATTACAGCAAAGCCAGTTATTAGGAAAACATATACAGATAAAGTCAGCATAAGGAATTACAGTCAGAAAGAGTGGAAATCCCCACCATGGACTGAACAACAAAGTAACATGCCTTGCCCCCAGAAACAGAAAATACTGAAGTAACAGGGAAGCACTTCTCCTCCCTGAAGCATGCGTGGCTGTTCCAGAGAAACCACGAACACCAAACTGCCAGCTACAGACACGCCTGGTTTGGGCAATACACTCAATGAAGCTTATCAATAACAAAATGCAGCTTCTGACTACTTCTGCATTAGGAAACGTGCAGTGTGACAACGCCCAGACTCCTGTGCACAGGCACAGCTTGAGAAAGCTGTTTCTTTGGAATGGATTCCACTTCTTCACGTTGAGTGGACAACATAAAGAGCTCTTGTTATAACCTCGCTGAAAAAAGAGGAAGGGCCAAAACTGAACTGCCACAAACTCCTGTTTGCAACACGACCGTTACTCTTGGTGTAAGTTCAGCATCTGACTTCACCCCAAAGAGAACAAGAACTAAGGAAGATTTAGCAAAAAATATTTTTTTTGTAGGTTGCTACTAGGAAACACTGGTCCACTTATGCTGAGCAGCTACAGACTGTCTTTTGTGGTTCCACAAGCTGTTTCCTCTCCCACCAAGGACAGTGCTCCTGAAAAGAGGGCAGGTTCATTCATCACCCAAACAACCACCAGCTCTCAGCAAAGAAAAAAACAAACTTCAATCACAACTGGGGAAATGGTGAGAGAGAGTAGAGGTTGCTAAAAAGGGAAGGAAACAGATGTAAACTCGCCAAACTTATTAAGGAGCTTCAAAAATTAACATCTGTACAGCTCCAGAGCAGTGGACTGAGGGAAACTTGAATCCCCTAGCCACTACTTCATTCTTTTAACGTGAAATGAATGAAATTATGGAATATCTAAAATAATCATCTCATTGACCTTCCAAGATCTTTTTCTCAGCCTTTGTATAATCCTGTATAATAACGGAGAGGAATCCATCATAGTGACACACAATCTACAGGCAATTCATCTCCAGTGCTCTCAGGACTTCTACTATTTGCATCATTGCTAAATTACAGCATTGCTGCATCAATACTTGAGGCAGTAGAAATAAGACTGAACAGATTGTAAATCTGATAATGACAGAGGAGCTGTAAAAAAAATCTCAGTTCTGTGGATTTGTTAACCGTATAAAAGTAAACACATGCCTTTCAGTGGGCTCAATCAGTCCTGTGCAGAAATTTCCAGCAGTGAGATATTCCCTAGCCTAGAAGATACTGCAAGTGAGAGCTTAGACACAGAACAGCGCAGGAGTCACCTCCACAGAAAAAGCCACCAAGCTGAAGGAAGGCCCTACAGAACTGATTCTCCTTTACAAACACATTTCAGCAAGCACTTGTACAAAAAAGTACAAGTATTACCTACAGCCCTGCAGTGGTACATGGTGACATGAGGAAAACCACTCTCAGTTTCAGTTGCCCAAGGAGGAATTCAGGACTCATTAGCTACAATAAGCATCTAAACCATTAAAGGAAATAACAGGTTAAGAGGAAGCAGTACTTTAAATTAATTGTAAAATAGAGAGAGTTTTTATTAGAATAACAAAGTTGGAACATAGAAAGTGAAACATAAGGGTTAAAGCTTAATCTTAAGCTCCTTTCTCATAATATTTTTAAATTTTGTGAAACACTATAAATGAACAACAGTTCTGTCTTCTTATACACCACCTTTAACTAGTTAAGAAAGCAATCAGTGTACTGTCCTTTGAGGCAATGGCATTGTTCCATGCCCCACACAGCCCTAGCAAACACCTCACACTGGACTGGAATCCAGCCAAGGTAGCAGTACCATAGGCTAACTGCCAAATTTGAGAAAACGAAAAAAATAAACCTGATATTCAGGCAAAAAATAGGGCATAGTCATTAACTGGAAATGAAACCATTTCTCTTGTACAACTTAACTTATACTTGGTTCATACTAGTGCACATTTAGAAATCATGTGAACTAACTTTGTGCCAAAGTGACGACCTAATGCGGATCATGCTGCCATTAGCAGAATTAGCCTTTCAGTACACACAAGAAGTTCCTGCCTGAGTCACAAAGTACTGCCAGCTGGTGAATAGACCCTGCACAGCTTCTAGAGCTGCAAACTTCAGTCAGTTACTTTTGCTTTAAAAAAAAAAAAAAAAGAAATAAAATCCCTCAAAACACTTTCTTTCCTTTCATTCAGAGCAAAAATTTGGTTTCAGCTTTAGCAGGTAAATTCTCTACTTGCTGCCCAACAGCTGGCATGGGTCACCTACAAGAAACTTCATGGCAAATAATTCTTCCTCCTGATGGATGAGAACCTTTCTAATGGAGCCTCTGCCCTCCCACATCCGTGCTTTGGTGGGAGGTTTGGACGGGGACCGCACTTCCTCAAAACTACCCTGCCGAGGGTCATCCAGGGCATTTCCTATTTAATGCTGCTGTCTCAACTTCACTGTTCTGTCTTCCTAAGAAAGATAAAGATCCCCGTGCTAGAAATGTCTCCACTCATGTGTGAATTGCAGGGGGGTAGGGGTGGAGGGGAATTATGGCTTTTAAGACTTCCCCAGCATTTCCCATATCTTCTTAGAATTTTCTAGTATCAAAAATCAAGAAAAAAGATTCTTTAAAAAATCATGACCTGCAGGATAATACAAAGTCTTGGACCTATTCAACTGTTCAACTTGATCATGACTGAATTAAAGTCACCCAACCAAGGCACATTTTCTTTTGTTGCAAACAAATCCAAATCCCATAATGGCTTGAAGAAGTCCTCTGCCTTTCCATTTTAATGAATTTACTTACTTAAAAATTTATATCTGGCCTGTTGACCAGTAATTTCAAGCTAAATAGAATGTGTACTTTGCAAATACTTTACACATCCTAAGACTGTGAAAGCTTTTTTTTTTTCATATATGCAAACTGGCATTTTGCAGTAAAAAAAAAAGAAAATCAAACCAAAAAGAGGTTACAGCATTTTATTAACTACATTATGAGCTACAGAAACGTTAACAAAGACAGACAGACTACCTCAAGAGATGAACTATAACATCACTCACCTGAAAGTCTTTTGTAAGGCTTGTTACTGCTTTTAGTGCCATTTTGGTGTTTCTTGTCTATTGATGGAGCTACAATTCCTTTCCCATTCAGAATCTTTTCTGGTGACGGTGGCACTGACTTGGCTGTCAAACCAGATTTAACCAAAGTTGGAGCAGGTATGGTGGATGAAGAGGCTGAGGAGGAGGTGATGGTGGTAGTGGTTGCAGAATTCATTTTAACATTGGCACCATCTGCCTTCACTAGGTTAGGAATTTTCTCTAGACTGACTACTGGAACAGGAACGCTGCAAAACCAAAGAAAAATCTTCAAGTGGTATTTTCTGTACCAAAGATTTACAGTTACTTAATCCCCTTCCACAGATATAAAAAGTTTGATGCAAGCAACGCAGTACCTTAAGACCAGATACCAGTACCTTAAAATCAGATACCTGGTGCCATTAGTGACTAGTTTTGTTCAATCAAACATTTACAAAACCAGGCACCTGTAAAGCCTGGCAATGTAGAGAATTAGGAAAACGAACCTTTGCATTTTTTTAAAGATCCAATCCCCTATGCTTCATAAGCAAAATCAGTATTTGGTACTAAGCAAAACATACCTCTTACAAATATGCTCTCAAGCCTTTAACACAAGCACATACCAGATACGTGTATGCTGTACTAAACTCTGCGTGATTACAGAGCAGTTTGCTAATAATATTTTTAAACAAACGCAGAAATAATGAATTTTCTCAGATGTGTCTGAATGACATACAAGTCCTGGAAACAAGGAGGAAAGACATTTTAAGCGATCCCTTTAGAAGTATTAAAATCCTTGATGACTTGAGCATTAGTACAATGTACTTCTAACAAAATCTTAGGAACTTAAAAATAAAAATTCCCAATATAATTATTAGCTTAATTGTCCTTTTTCAGAATAAAGTTTGCAAGAACTACCTCACTCTAAGTTAACTACCACCACGGCGTACTTGTGACATTAACAAATCTCACCTTCTCAATTTGGCTGCAAAAAAGATTGAGCTGTGATTTTTAGTTCCAACAGTATTTTAACATTCCTGGGTTCTATCTGCAGGAGGAAGTATCCAACGATAGCTGATTTTTGCCTACTCAACAACTCAAGAATTGGATGTCTTGTGACTACCAATTAATACATAAATTATATAGCCCTTCTTACTGAAACAAACTCAAATAAAAAATATTACCTACTATATGGTTAGGGGGTTCCCCACATTCACAGCTCACACATCATTTCAGTCTTTTGTGTCTGAAAAATGGCACCTTCCCTGCACCTTCCTGCAGAAGGAATGGTTAAGAGGTGTGGAGCTTTTACAAGCAGAAAAAGATGTTTTTGAGATGGCATTCTCCACGGGACATCCCTTGGAAACATCGAAGCAGGGCTCAAAGTAAGTTAAGTCTTGACCTCCCTGGGCTCCTGCAAACCTCTGTTTCTCTGTAGCTGCTGAAGACCATGAACAGAAAATGCATTGTGTGGCTGAACTGGACTCTCCCACACCTTCCAATCTTTCTTCCAAGCGTATTGTAACATAGGAAAATGTAGAAACTTTGATATAAACAATAAGTATACACAACTACTAAGAAGATTTAGACACCAAGACATAATCTGGAACCGGAATTAAATTCTATGAAACTTCCATATCCTGTGGTACCATACAGGGAGCAGATCCGACTGCAGTGAAATGTAGGTCACTGGCCAGTAACGAAGCCAAAAAATGTACCTCACTCACAAAATCAGAACTGCATTAAGTGTTTCAATGAATGCAAACACGGAGCTATGAAAGGGAGGATTTGATCCTCCACTTTTTTAAGTTGCCCTGAATTTATTATTTATAAGGCAGGCAAAAAATTATAACATCTCAGTGTAGGAATTATTTTTTTTTGCCTTTAAACAGATGGCAATTACATTTCCTGAAAAAAAGGATAATTTTACTCTACATCAAGTAGTTTTACTAAATATAAACTTTGCAAAAACATATGAACAAATCTTCATGCCCCGTTTCTAAGATCTACCTTAATTCTAAGTAGTGATACACAGTGAAAAGGTCAAATGCATTATCTGGTCCAGTAGTAAAACATAGTTAATAAAAATGAAAAAGGTTTTTCCTCTGTTTTGCAGTGTTCAGAATCTCAAATCCCAGGGCACATACAGATGCATCACTGTGATAATGAAAAACGCCCAGGGGAGGGAACATTTTCACTTGGTTTTGTTACAGATCAACAAGTCAACCTTCATTATGCATTTCATTGCAGTGTAAAAGAAAAATACTCCAGTATTTGAGGACACACAAATTCTACGACACTCCTGGCACTCTGTAGTAAATTACCTGAGATTTCAGAAGCTACAGATGATAATTTCTCTCTCTTTTTTTAATGTATATAACAAAGGTACTACATTCAACAGTGAGGAACTCTAGTTTAATCTTAGTGTAACACACAAAGATGAATTGATAACCAAATGGCAAACTGGAAGCTGCACAGGATCAGTGACCACAGGCAACTATCAAGATCTAAAAAAGTAAATAAATCATAAATGCTTATACTTATATTTGATTGTTAGAAACCGTTTTCTCCCCAAAAAGAGTTTTTTGAGTAAAAATTTGGGTTTTATTTAAAAAATTTGATAGAAAAATACAGATCAGGTTTTTAATTTTATTTACCATATCTTAAATGCAATTTTTGAATTAAGAGCTTGTGTAGATTTTTTAAAGGCAACTGTTTAAAGGGACAATTAGAAAAACAACATGCAACATATATAAAAACTGAGGGGAAAAAAAAATCTATATTCAGTAAAGACAAATTTTTCCTGACAAAAGAAATTCCAATAAGAATAGCAGTATGTACCTAAAAGGCAATAAAATAGTTACTAGCAATGCAAACATGTCAGAAAGTTTCATTTTTTCTTCTGTACTAAGAAGGAAATATGATAACTCTCCTCAATCAGATAAAAATGCTTTTTGATTCCCTCGGTAAGTGTGAAGTGCCAGCTGAAAAATAATGACTGTGTTTTTTTTTTACATAAGGAAATCTGCATAATGTGGCCATGAGTTCCAAAAGAGATGGAGAGATATTGGGTTTCAGCATATTAATTTCTAATTGGAATATTTGGCAACTCAGAGAAGTTAGCTGACTGCTGCTTTTGCATCCACACTGAAAACTCAAACCAAAGTGTCTTGGAAGAAATAATGGAAAAGCTAATAAGAATAAACTGATAAACAATTAGTTCACAGAGTTTTGCTGAAAATCAGATCTTGGCAAAAAACCTGGTTTCACTTTTTTGATGAGGTTACCAGTTAAGCTGACAAAGATAACTGTGATAATGTTCCAATTTTTGAAAAGCGTTATAAAACACAAATACGAACAACTTAAAAGCAAATGCTAACCAATATGAAATTCAAAACTGGTTTTTCAGATACTATGATTCCTTAAGGGTGCTTGCTATGGTGGCCTTTTAGCCATCATTACCAAGCCTGACATGACTGAAAACTTGGGTGGATTTGAGATGTAAATATAGGATTACTGGTGACAACATTTTCTGATGGAATCAGAATCAAAGAAAACTAAACGATGAACAGACAAAGACAGTTATAAGAAGAAGAATGGAGTATTTGGTAAAGCTCATGAACTCAGACATTTTAATACAAGTGAATGTAAAGTTACACATGAACTAACAAGCTGCTCAGTCTGCAGCAAAATACAGGGAAACATACTGGAAAACAGTGACAAAAATATTTAGTGGTCACAGTGGATAAGCAACATGAGCTTTTATTGTATTACTGTGCTTATATCAAAGAAGGGATAGGGAAGATAAGATCAGGGAGGAAAACCAGTTCTCACATGTCCCTGGTTATACTGGTACTGGAATACGGCTTCCAGTGTTGCTGACCAGTGGTATAATACCAATGGTGATGAGTTAGAAGCGAATGAGAAAAAGGTTACAAAAATGTCTGAGAGCTACACAAAGTGCTTGAACATGACAGGCTTTAGAAGCTCATTCTCTTTTTCAGATAAGATAACACTTCCTTCTGTTTTCTCATGTTTTGTCAGGCGGTTGGACTTGATGATCGTTGTAGGTCCCTTTCAGCAAGCAAGAAAAGTAACTGTAGTATGTCACAACACTTCTCACACCCGTAGCTCCTTATTACCTGTTTTCCTTTCTTCAGGTTTTTAAAAATTATTACTCCTTGCTGTTATGTATAAAGACTAGGAGATGATTAAAATATACTTTGAAAAGTGACATCATAAATTTTAAATGCTTATCCACAAGTATAACTCTATGATCCTATTTCTCCTTACAGAAAGAGTGTCAGTTTTCTTTGTATTGATGAAACCCACATAATCTTCATCTCATTCTCAGAACTCCTGGCCGGCAATGGCTCAGCTTTGTGGAGGGACATCAAAGGGACCTGCTCCATGTGCTATCTCAGCACTAGCTTACTTCAACACTTTACCCCAATTTGATACTGCCTTAGGATCATGGATGGGTGAAAACGAACACCCTGTAGCATCACAGCACCTAAATCCTCCATGGCAGCACCCAGAAGCTGTGCTGGGGCACAGCAAGCAAAGCAGCATCCTTTGTGCAGGTCAGCAGTGAGGGAGAAAGCTCCTGGCTGCAGGAATGCCTTTTATACAGGGTAAGCATCTGGGCTGTCTGTGCTTATTAATTACGATCACTTGTTATTGTTATTACTACCAATCATCTTATTCTTTGCCTTTTCCTCTCTATTGCCTACCCTTCTGCTGTACCTCTTACCACCTCGACTGCAAGCTGCAGAAAATGATGGGTTGCATTTATCTCGTGCACAGTGCAGTGGTGCTCCAGCTCTGCTCCAGTCTCTAAGCACTGCTATATTAATAGCAACGATGTTAGAGAGATACGGGGGAAAAAAATCAGAGCTGACAGATATTTCTGGATGATGTATTCACAATAACACTTTATATTCCAACTACAGGAAGGGAAGTATTAAAACAGCAGCTAAAAAATGAAACAGCTCCAGATCTCCCATTTGATCATTCTGATCATGCTTTTTAAAGCATTAGCCATGAAGCAACCTGGACCTCTGAACAAAAGTGAAGAACAAAGATGTGAAGAAGAGAAAGAGCTACTCAGTCAATAAGCAAGATGATGCCTCAACCAAAACTATAATGAATGGAACAATGGAAGAGTTGGGTCTACATGAAGGCAGGCATGGCGAAAGACAGATCTAATGAGCCATTCCCAAAACACTAATTGTAACATCTAAAATTTAAAGGAGATGCTGTACAAAAGAATCAGATAAGACTAAAAAAGGTTATTCCAAGTCTGGAAAGCAATCATTAAAGTGACACAATTCCTGAATTAAGCTAATTTGACAACTGTCTGGAAGAACTTATGTCAAGTAAATGTTTGGTATGAGACTACAACGTAACAGGCAAAAGCACCAAACAACTGGAAGCTTCTGAGGATCATAAACCACAACACACTTGGATATACAATGAATCCTATTCGCATTTTTGAGACAAGGGTTTTTGTGTCAATTGAGTATTTCTTTCTAAAAGGCAAGCTAAGAAATTCTATGGCTTGTACAAGACAGAATCTTAAAAAATAATAAATTTTATGCATTATTTTATGAATTATTCTTTCTCCTGAAAAAATCAGACCTGCTGAATATTTTCTGGAATTCTAAATAAATATTATAATCCTTTAATGGAATAGGAACACTTTCTTCTGTAACAGCTGTCAGCTCTCTATAACCTCTATGGTTATCAGACAGATTTTATTCTTTAACGAGTCACATAATCTAAGGCACTTAATACTAAATTTGACAATTTCATTGATCTTCACTTCAGAGTGTTTGTGATTTGTTATGTGGTAATTACAATATCTTTAACTAGTACGCGCCTCATTTTTCCCCACTGGTAAACAAAACCACAGTATCATCTCCCAGCAGAGCTGCAGGAATCGGGTAATTCTCAGGTACAGCTACTGTCATATTCATTGCCAAACAATTAACAGAGCAGTACGACAGTTTTAAATGGCTAAATCTACGCTGCTAATCATCAGTAAATATTTGGGATGTTCCCAATAAAGGGAAAAGGGATTGGTGGAAATGCTCAGTTATTTTGTTCCCTTCCAGCTTTTACTGACTGCCAGAATGCCATCTGTTGCCAGAACGGAAGATATTGTTTATAGATTCAGTTAGGCTGCTGAAATGTGGATATGTAAGTTGCTGTCTGCAACAGTAGGATGAGAAACAGGTTTTAGTCAATAGTGTTAATACTCTGAAGTCCTTTCTGATTTTCTTTTAATTAGACTTTAGAAACAAAATCCTCTCTTGTATAAAATTCCTCTCCGACATTCAGAGAAAAAAGTCACTATTTAGACAATAATATTTGGTTTTAAGTAGTAAATGAACTTACAGACAGCCGAGATAGAGGCTACTCTAGTTAACGTGTGTGTATGTGTGTGTGTGTGTGTGTAATCTAAACATTCAGATTTTCTATTTTCAGAATTATACACCATAATTGCACACAATGTTCATCATACTTAAAGAAACGGTGGATTCAGATCTAGAGGAAGAATAGATTTTGATCCAGTTTGTTCTAGTGCAAGGTAAATTCTACAGCTAGGCAGAAGCTGCTGTCTTTGAAACCATACAAACTCGTGCATGTTTCAGAAAGCATGAGCTATTCCTTTAACATAATTTGAGTTTACGCTTTGTCTCATGAGTGAACGGTTTGCATTAATGATTTACTGCTTTTAGGCAGATGTGTCCAGAAACCCTGCCTTAAATCACTACCTTCTTATGCTAGGTATTACATATAAAAGCTAAGAATCTCTACAAAGTAATTAGATAAACCTTAAGAAAAAGGAAGTCTCTCTATCTCAAATTTACAGACAAAACTGAAGCTGGAGAGACCAAGGTATAACAGAACTAGGAAGTGAACACGGATCTCAAGTCAATCTCAAGTCACCAACCTAGTGACCTAATCACAAAGCATCTTTCCTATAGATAATTAAAGACAAAACAGTTTCTTAGGGGATAAAATAGTGACCCAGTTCTGCTCTCATTTACATTTTTGCAACTCTGCTGCTGCCATCACAGTCACGGGAGGATGGGCATGGCAGTCTCAAAGCCTGCCTGTGTATATATATCACAGAACATGATGTAAGACGCCCCCAAAATAGTGATTTTTGCAGCCAGAATTTTCTTCTGCCATCTTATGAGGCATCAAACATTATTGAAATACAGAATGAACTCCAACAGCAGCTGCTGCTGAAGATAAATGACTATAACCAGTAAGTTTTCATGAACATCAGTTAAGCTAATATTAAGAACTCTGCAAAAATCATCCTACTGTTTAAAAGCATCAGTTTTAAGGGCTGATACTGTAATGGAAGATGGGCCTCAAAGATAGCAAACTGGGTCAATATCTAACTTGCTGTACGCATCTTAGAAAAGCAGACATTTGATGGAACATCAGAAAAGTAATCCAGTCCTTTTTCCTCTCCCTGTATATAATTTTTTTCTTCATTTAGAAATACCCCTGTTCCCTCCTTTAGAAATGTAGATGCTTTAACCATCAACTTAGGTAAGATGAGAATACAGATTTTTTTGACGATTGTGATACATACATAGAGATATGCTGAACATCAACATCTTTGGTAGCCATTATTTCGGTACTTACCATGGTTTATCCCGTGACACTTTTGAAGGAAAGACCGTGTGCTGTTTGCTACTGGAGGTAAGTAGATTGTCTTTGGGCGTTTTGAATGGCTTTGAGTTGCTGCTGACAGGGTTATGGCCGCTGATACAGGATTTCGGTTTCATCTGTACTAGGGATGTCCTGGAATTACAGGCTGGAGAAGCTGGAGAAGGGGAGGGTTTACACATTGAACCGTGTCTTCGTTCTGTAATGGAAAAGGAATGAATTTTACAACATTTCATAGGCTAAAAGAAAACCTGGAAATGGAGAGAGAGGAAATTATTCCTCTCTATGCCAGTTACAATGATTTTACCACTCCAAAGAACACCAGTTCATTACTATCGTGAATGTAATCAAGCCAAGTGATAAACAAAATCAACTCTGTGAAGTACTCTGAAAAAAATGTAAAAAACAGCAAAACAAATGGTAATAATCTACCAGAAAATTTCACCAAGAAATCTCAAATCATTTTTTAAGCAATAAGCAATGACTGGCACCTGTGTGAGGTGAACTTGGTGCCCCAACTCTTTCATGTCAAGAAGAAAGAGCAGCATGTGTAACAACAGCTCAGATGACGGTAAAACGATCTGTGACAGACATGAGATTGCTCCTATAATGGTTTATGAAGAATTCACGTGACCTGGTTATCAGACAGTTTATTTTATAACTATCTTGTTTCAAGCTTAACGGGAAACCATAAGGAAAAAGCAGGAAGATTTGAAACCGGCCCTTCCAGAGAGGCAGGCTCTGCCTGGTTTGTATCTTGGAGGTTCATGGTAAAAACACATTGTTTTCCACACAGAGCAAATGGCAAGTGCAAAAAAGCAGGATTTTTATGTCTCAGTTACAAACACGGCAACTGGAGGTGAGCGCTGCTCGCACTGCACCAGAGGCCTCTCGAGCACTGCAAAAAGCAGGGCCTGGCTGTTCCCACAGCACAGACCTCAGGACAGACAGCATTTTTTAAAATCTAAATGTCCTATCCCTGATATTGTTAAGTATAAAGACTGTTTTCTATGGAGGTATTTGGCCATTCTCTACAGATGATATATTTCTTTACAAATCATGTATTTCTCCTGCCTGGTGCCTGGTCAGATCAACGTGCTGCAAACAGGGGGCTTGTGCTGTGACCTTAAGCACAGCTACACAACGCCGCAGAAGACAGGAGCTGGTTTTTGCTGAGAGGTGCTATAAATCCCTACCAGCCCTGTTCCCCCACCTGTGGGAAGAGCGTTTCCCCAGCCCCTGACCTCGCAGCCAGCCGGCTCTCCCATGCTCCCCAGCCAGAGGCAGAGACGGGCTGTGGGAAGAGGAATTTTCCAGTCAGTTCAGTGGCAGCTGACTCGCAGCGTGCAGGTGCCCAAACTCCAAGAGCCCCCAAGGCAGGGATAAGCCAGGTACCCCCCCCGGTGACACAGGAATCAAATGTACCAAGTGGAACGTAATCACAGACCAGGGACTTTGGAAAAGGAGCAGTTTTTCCTTCAACATGCAGCAATCCTTCCTTGCCTAAAGCCTTCAGCGCTTGTAGAACCCAAGCGGGTGCTACTCTCTGAGCCTGAACAACACTGCCAGATCAGCCGAGAGCAGGTAAGGGAAGCAACAGCGACCTGCTGCTGCAAGGGAAGGTTTTTGTATTTGCATCGTCAACCCAGCGCTCGCTAGTTTGATATTTCAAGGCTAACTAAGAAAAATTTTCCCACAGAGAATCAAAACATGACAATTTGTCTGGCATCCTCACAAGTAAAAACTTGCCAGTAGCACAAGGATTCATCCATGATTAATTTGCAATAGGCAAATACCTCAAGAACAAAGAGAAATGCTTAAAAAAAAATAAATATTCCAAACTGTTTCGCTTAGATCTCCGATGACTAAATAAAGGCATTTTCTATTTAAGATCAAGCACTTCCATATCTTCACATTCACAGCTTTAATTACCAATGTTGAAATTCCCTCCAGATTCTTCTGCAAGTGAAGAACAAAGCAGTCTTAATTTTTTTCAAATACTAAAGTACCTCTCCTCACTCCCCAAAATGCCAACTGTCATTTGCCAGTTCTCACCGCAGACCTCAGTGTGCCTTTAAAAGTGGTTTGCAGGATGCAGTGAACTTACATTCATTTCACCTCACACTTGTGGCAACCACCGTGTGAGCCACGCATCTGCCTCTGAAATGCAGAGTTCCATTCACGGAGCATTTATTTTGTTCAATAGTAGTTATTATTTCAAGATTTACCAACCTTCTCAGCAACTCTTTAATCAAATTTCATTAGCTTAATCAAAATTTGCGACTTTCCCATTAATTACTTGAGGACTGATGAAAAGGAACTTCTATGTAACCAACAAAACCAAGTTGTATATAAAGTAAAACTCAGGAAAAAAAACATGATTTCCATACAGAAATTATATAAATTCAGGATTAATGACTCAAAAATTTGCCACAGCTACTGATTTTCTCAAGCCTGACTGCCTTCTAGTAAACTGTGTCCTCAGCATCACCCCTATGGATATGTTTAATAACAAAGTAATATATTTCATTTCCAATCTCCTGGAACAATGAACGTTCAAGATACTATTTATATTTTATATATTTATATTTTAAAGCCATCTAAGTATCACATGCCATAGCAAGTTCTTTTCTAACAGTCTCTTTGTACTGGATTTTTAGTCAAGCTAAATGCTTGGTGTTTTTCCCTAGACAACTTTCTCAATTTATTAATTCCCAAGAGCAAACCAGTACAATAACCTTGGATTTTTTACGCCAACATAGAAAATGGTGGAAGAGGCATTGTTGTGATATGACAATATAATAAAAGTGCATCCCACTGTTTTAAGTGGATGTTTATTTAAAAGATAGGGAAGGGAAAGATTACACGATTACTTATTTTAGCTGAGTGTGTCAGATTGGTGGTAATTCTTGCGATCAGAACCAGCAGCTATATTTGGCATTTCCTTTTACCTGCTCAAACTCCTCTCTTCCCCCAGAACATGGCTACAGAAAGTCTTCCACCTTTTAAACAGACTCTAATACATAATTGAGATTCATCAGCATTACCCAGCTACTCTTAAAGTTTCCTAGAAGTGAAATGGAAACTCTGACCACTGTAAAGTCATACACAAGAAAGAATGTAAATAGTCACTGCCTCACAATCATTGGTGTTCTCAGACACTGCTCGGACAAGTAAAATCTGCACATTTACTCAGAAGAGCGAGTGTCCCTTTAGTGTCAGCAGGAGAAGATGGCAGCAACACCTTGCAGGTATGGCACAATGGAAAGCTGGAAGAGTAACTCCCTACGAAGGGGCAGAAAATCCATGTTTGAACAAGGGGAAGCATAGCCACAGGAGCCTGGCTTTGCCAAAGGCGTCAATTCTCAGGCAGATCTCAATGGTGGGGGCATAAATTGTAACTAAATATTGATATATTCCGTCTCAAAGACTATCAGGTTGCCTATTGCTTCCTCCTTCCTTACTACGTATGTGGTAGTGAATCAGCCTTAGACATTGGTAATAAGTTTCAGAGAAATAATGGTAATATATGACAAAACAAGAAGGCCATCAGCTGTCAGTGGCTTAAAGCAGGGTGGTGGTGGCTTCTCTATCAGACTGACTTCCCTTCAGTTTCTTTTTAAAATTTTGTACTAATTTGTCTGTTTCTATTTTACGTATATACAAGGAATTACACACAATCTACATATCTGCTATTATACAGACTAATTAATAAATTAATTATGTGAATAAGAGACATTTGCACATCAAATAGTTGCTATAAAATTAAATATTCACATACTATTCGGGATACAATCAGCTATCTGTGTTACAATTTGTATGCTCGCTTGCAGTTCACCTTTAGACAGATGAGATCCAGCAGTGCAGGTGAACTTGTACTCACACAGCTGTGGCCATGGCTGCCACTGTTCACATACAGCAGTGGCACAGTCAGTGGACATAAGTGAACGTAAAGTAGAGTGAAAGATTTTGCCCCAAAAGATAAAAAATCCTTCAAGGCAATCAGAAAACTAGTGATCAACATTCGTGATATGCTAATGTAAATTCTCCACACGCTTTTCAGTTACTGCAGAAGTCTGCAATGCTGTCTACAAATGTGTAGAGTCTCTATTCGAGTCTCAAAGAGAACTTTTCTGATTAAATACTTGCAAATAGATGTTTACATTCCACAAAAATAACAACGCATATTCTGTTTTGTTTCTAAATACCAGTTGCTGTCAAATCCAAGAGCACAGGAGCACAATCAAAGTTACAATCCTCTTTACCACATTAATCCTTCTGCAACCTCTCAGCTGTCTCAGTGCAGCTATTGCAGCAAGTGACAAGCAACATGTGACTCCTGCTGTCAAACAGTTAACGTATTAATGACATTAATCTTGGAGGAAAGTTTAACTCTCTCTCACTGAATTAACTGCACTTTCTAAAGAATCAACTTCAGATCAGTATCTGTTAGATATTCTAGATTTCTAGTTAGAGCCAAGAGTCTAAAAGCCCAGTGCTACATATCGTTCTAATGCACACTGCAAACTCTGCATCAGTAGCATTGCAAACGATCTTAAACTATTCCAGGAGATTCTCCATGTCCTATGGAAACATGGATATAGGCCAACTTTCTCAGCCAAATCTGAATTGTTTGTAGACATGAAGTCCTTATGTTGTTAGAGACCTAACAGTCCCTGAATTTCCAGAGCTTCTCTCCTGTGCCCTTGTACTCCATTTCTAATCCTCCCTGCATCCTGCACAATGCAACTCCCTACCTTTCCCCAAACCTCTGCTGCAGCTGCCAAAGTCCTCTAGGTCTGCCTTTAAATCTGTAATTCCACTGGATCCTCTCTGACAGGTCACCAGGGAATACTAGCAGCTGTTTTGCAGGAAACGCCACATCTCCTTCTAATCATAAGCAAATAAAAAAAGCAAAGCAATAGAGGGGCAACATGAGCTTCAGAGCCACAAACACAGCGTGTGGGAAAATGAGGCAAAACCACATTCTGACTAGAAAGTCTCTTCTCGAATTTTTGCCTTGACTCTTTCACACAAGATCAAGCACTCACTTAGCTCACAGCAAACCTTATAGACAACGACACTAACAGCAAATATGTTGCCAGAAAAATATGCCAGACATAGTAGTTTTCTACCCAAGCAGATCTTTATGTGATCCTGAAACTGCAGATATCTCCAATTTGGACTACAAACAGAAAACATTTCTTAGTACATCCCACCTACATCCCTTCTTACCCAACACGCACTACTCAGAATCGATCAAATCGGGTGAGCAGTTTTTGCCTGCAGTTAAATGTCTTCTCCATCAATACAACACAGTAGATCGTGAAGGAAAAAAGTCATGATACAATTTGAGCACAGAGAAACACATGCCTTTGGTCTTTCAGCAGGGGTTTTTTTTCAGGTAGTTGAAACAAAGCAAAAAATTCCCTCTTAAAGTTGTCAGAAGACAGACACTAGAACTTTGTCAGCACCAGTCATTTTGAAACATTACTCCTGTTTAGCACGATTCAACTTCCTGCATGCAAGAGGCCTAAAGCAAAAGTCAATTTAGGATGACCCACAAATAACTCAGAGATCCAGTGTTATGGATTATAACTTGGTATTACACTTGGTAAAAACAAGAAAAATGTAATTGCTAAAACTCAGAAAGGTAAGAGAAAGTTATTAGTAAACATTTACAGAATAATAAAACTGTTTTTAAGTTTGTATTCATCACAACATGTGCGTTCACGGCCCTTTTACTTAAAATAGCATAAAGCAACTGATCTGACTGCCCTTAACACAATATGAGCACTGTTTGTTACTCCCCATTTATAATATTCAAGCAGATGGTAATGAAATTTAGTATCGCATCCACAATGTAATTCTGTAGCAGAAACATATCAGAGTCTTGTTGATAAAGATGTTACTTATGGTAAGTCATACACGACCTATGCATGAATTACTTTTTCTATTTACAGTATATGCTGAAGTGTTTTGTTGCACAGCCCTTCACTATGCAAAGTTGAGCAATGTATACTTACAATTTCAGTAAACAGTAAATGAAACCTACCACCTTGTACTGATCCCAGTTCAGAGTTTGCAAATGTACTTGGCACTAATCCTAATAAAACCAAAACAGAAAAAACCCCACACATGCCCGAAAAGCAACAGCCAGCAACCAGAAAACAGAACAACTAGACTCTTGCAGAAATGTGTCATCCTGCAGTAACTGGCAGCTGGTTCATAACAAGAATTCATAAACACCTTGTAAGCACTTTCATTTTGCAGCCACAGTCTGAAAAAAAAAAAACAAAACAACTAGCAAAACCCAGTACGTGAGGTTAAACAAAAATAGAATTGGATTTGATGTTAGCAAACTACAGCATAACATTGCAAGATCGAAGGATAACTTTACCAGCTTTTTTGACAAAACACTATTCCAAGTCCAGCTGAAAAAGTTTGGAAATAATATCCGCAAACCGTTCCACCCTTCTTGCGCTGCGCACTGGAAAGGAAACAGCACAGTCGGTTTCATTTTGATACTTCTTGTAAACTGACAAAGGAAATAAAGTGCCAGCTCCAACCCCCAGACTGAGCCGCTGCATAAAATGCTGCTCAACAATCGCAAGCTTCATTCCAGGTCAAATGACATAATTGGGAAATTATCAAGTGCTAAAATAACCACCGTTCTGCTGGTGTTTATTTACAACAAACACGAGCTTCGCTTTCTGACAGAAACCCACTGAAACGATTCTCCATTTCACAAAGTCTGCAAGTGAGTAGGATCAGCAAAATTATGCAAAACATCCTGCTAGAAGAAGAAATGTAAACTGAGCCACTTACAGAGAGGAGCAGGCTGCCAACTTAATCTGATTCTACGACGACTGTAAACATGTACTTTTGGAACGTGAAACGATTCACATTGCCACAGATGCCATCAGAGAAACACAGCAACGTGATTAGGTATTCTGCACACGGGAAAAAATCAGGCAGATGACCTGCCGCAGCAAATACCAGATCAGCGCTCGCACACACCAACTGTTTTGACTACAGGCACTTGTTAAGCACCAAGTTTCGGTCCTACCAGTTGGACACCAGAACTGAACCTGTGCCAAGAACAACATGAGCTGAAAACGGCTGCAGGGTTGTTTTTTTTCTTTCTTTTTTTTTTAATAATTGTTGATACAACTCAAGTAACTGCAGAAATGAACCAAAGTGCAAAATTAAAAGCAGCAAAAAACACCGTGTATATTTAGAGGAAGACACTGCGTTTTTACTTCCTTGATTCAGGAAAGAAGGAGGGTGCTTGTGTGTAACACAGAAGGATGAACCTGCTGTTTCCCTGGAAAATTTTTTATTTATGGGATAACTTGGCATTTGTCGGGGTAATTATAAGAGACAGAAGAAATAATCTCTCGAATATCGCTAAATTACACTTAAGTGGCCAAATATCTTTAAAATGGCCAAATTCCATAAAAAGCCACATACTCAGCATTTCCTGGAACATTTTCATTCCTTTTCAGTAAAAACCATGTAAAGAAAAGAAAAGGGTCAAATAGAACTCCAGCACATGAAAAAAAAAAGCCTCAAATAGTGGAATAATTATCCTAAATGTAAAATGAAGCTTCTGGGTACTTGTCTGCTTCCTTTGCAAGGATTTTGAGATCTGAATATGAAGCTCCAAGGTATCATTGAAGCATCAGAGAGACAGAAAACAATGGAAATGTGAATACCCTGCCCTGGTGACAATGTCAGTCTTCATACCATTGAGTTGGAAGTCCTAGATTTAACTGTAGTACCAAGGCCTGTTTCTGCAGCTATAAAAGGGGATATGAATGATTTAGGGTATTAACTTCATTAAGAAAAGAGCTGAAGATTTAAGCAGGAATTTGTCACTTCTGTAAGGACACAATTCCACACGTGTAATCAGCATTTGCCACCTGACGCATCACTGCTGCAGAAAAAATGACAATTTTCAACTGGAAGTCGTGCATATTTCTCAGTTCAGCAAGGCCAAAAATCCCCAGGCAAAAAGGAAATACTGGAGCAAGCAAATCCTGGCTACACGCTTTTTGAGTGACAGCCTACCAAAGAAAAGCAGGGAAAGCTTATGCACAGAAATTTCCCGTTCTGCTGGAGGAGATGCTCTGGTAGTCCAACATGAAACTAGTGAGACATCCTGATGTGTCTGGGAGAGTTTGAGCTAAATACCACCTCACACCTCGTGCCCAGGGCTTACAGCACAAGGACAGCCCTCAGCACCCTTCTGCACCGGTATCTTATTACCTGCTGACCAGTGGGGATGACATTCCCACCATTTTTTGTACTTGGAGAACGGAAGTGCATTATCAGCCCTAAACTTAGGACAGATACGTCAGGTGAAATGCTAACACATTTCTAGAAACCAAGCCAGGGCACTTTTAAAGGTAAGCACTACTGACAAATCAGAATTTTGTGGGTGATTTTATATGTGAAGGTAAATCTTTTACTTAGCTATTTATTGGATGAAAGAAAAAAGTATCTTTACATTTAAGAGTGAAATATAACAAGAGGAACAGTTCACTAAATGTGCAAATTTACAAAGAACTCACCTATTCATTCCTTCAAACACCAAACAAATTATTTCATTCCAGATTATTGCAAATAGAAGAAAATTTAGTATTGCTATCCTCTCATGCTCCATGCCATGCAACACACCTGTTTCCTCAGACAGACCTTTCACATTCAAGATCATCTGATGATACGTATTTTTATTTACTTATACTTCTCAGGTAAAATATTTCACTGTAGCTCTATTTCCATCTTCATTATATTTACCAAACAATAAAAAAGGTAACTTATGTACATCATTGTTTTAATTGGGTATTTCCCCTCATCCATCCTAAATCAGAAAAGTGATACTTCTTTAACACTTTACTTAATCCAAGGAGCTAAAATGGCATTTCTTGTCAGAGATAAGAAAAGATAAGCCATCAAAGAGCAAGATGGGACTACTGAGGTGGTTTGGCAAAAAACAATGAGGTACTATGACTCTGAGAAAACAGGCTATTGTTTTAAAAAGGCTTATGTTCTTGATCTGGTTTTGTGCAAAACAGGACTTCAGATTTTATTTAATATCAGGATAACATGCCAGTAGCTCATTTTATCATTCCTGAGAAAAAAACTGATATAGAAACAGTAACTTCACTGAAATTAGCCCAGAATAATGGCTTTGCAGGACTTGCATATAATCTATTGTTTAAACCTTTTGGCTTTTCCTGTTACTTGGGATCCAAAATCAGCATTTGGTGAATCAATATAATTCATAAGCTCTTTTCTAAACACAGAAATAATGGAAAGGTGTTTTTTTTTTTTTAAATACATGGGTTTGAAGCCTAAATTTCTTCCTCTCTGTTACCCCGAGCTTCCTTTCCTCCCAGCACCCTCACCATTTCATCCCGTATCCACAATCCTTTGCTGCTCTCCCCAAAGACACAGGATAAGCTCGGTTTGGTCTGCAGGTACAAGCTACAAGTGTTCCACTGCCACATGAAATACTGCTCTCTGGGACACTTCGAGGTGTCTCTTCACAGTTGCTGATTTTCACAAGACCGTTGAAAGTTCATATTTTTAAACCAAATCAGCAGGTATAATCACATAAGTTTTATTGCTATTACTGTTGTTATTACTAACATCATTATTACAATAATTACAATCTTTCAGGAAATTCAAGTTAAAATCTATATATGAATTTTTTTACTTGTCTTTCTGTGTTTGCCATTCCTCATGGGTATTCCCAGGCATCAAATTAATTCCTTTGGAATATTTAGACAACTTTTCAAAATCCAGGTAACAAAACAGATCCGCCCAACTAAGGACACTTTTGTTTTAAAAATTGAATGAGTTTACATTTAAAGTTCAATTTGCTTTATCAAAAGCAGCATAACTGTCAGTTCAGAATATTTCCTCATTCCAGACCTTTTACATAAATCAGCTCACTCATCTTTCAGGCACACTTACCTTGCCAAATGTAAGAAAATCTATTATTTAGAGTGCTGTATGAATATGCACAAGTGATAACCCCCTAATACACAGCCTCCAAAGTGAATGTGCAAAATAACTCCAAAGAGGTCACATAGTCATGTTTTCCTCACTACATACAATAACTCTTATGAGAAATCAAACTCCTAACCTTCTACAGAACAAAACAGACAACAATCGAAAGACAAACCCAAATACAAAAGTGGGTTTATAGGGCATTTTTAATCTGTTCCTCTCCTTTAAAAGTCTCTTTAGTTCTATATTTACATACAGCTTTAGAACTAAAAAGTTGGTTTCTACTTTGACTTGCATCATTTATGACCTCTAAGTGTGCAAACTAAAGAAACTCAGACCTAACAGTACATGAACGAAATAGATGCAAAACAAGCTCCGAGAATCCAAGTGACAACTACATATTGTCTCTGCGCGCACCTCTTGACCACTCATCACTGCAATGAACTTTATGTACTAGAAATGAATTCTTTTGAATAAACTATTTATCCATTCATAATGTTAAGAACTTTCCCATCACTGCCCTGAATGAGAGCATTTTATGTCTACAATTTAAAATGTCTATATATATAAAAGATTTTTTTTCAGATGGGCCTTTACCCAGTTTTTTCAAGCTATCAGATAACCAATAACAAATTGAGACTTACAAAATTTGCTGGAGCGTGGTCAGTTGTTTCAGACTCGATATGAAGAACGGTCACACAGCCATTAGAGTGAAGATCTGAATTTAGAGCATTCCAAGTTTATTAACCCACTGATGTCACCTCTGTTATGGATTACTGTGGCAGGAATGGCACAGGGGAAAGACAGGTGATTTCTAGTACAACTACCTACCACGGTGCATGAACTGCTCAAGGAGACTCAGCTGTGACAGAACAGCTGTGCAATTCAGTTTTCCCCTCCTACAGCTTCCAGTGCCTTGAACAACCTGTCATCCAGTGCAGGTGGTTCCAACTTTCTATGCATCTTCTCAGAAGCACACCCCCCCCTATTTCAGAAGACCTTTTAGATAAAAAGAAACGTGTAGATGCTCAGCAGCTGAAGACGCAGGATAATTTTCCTATAAGGTGTTCTAATTACTTACTATAATTACTTATATAAGCTTATTGGGGAAAAAAATCTCTTCTCATTAAAACAAAGCATAACTCAGAACAATTCTTGTGAGTTTTAACACAGACAGTAAGCAAACAAAGCAAGATCATGAAGACTGGACATGCTTGCAAGTCCATATGAAGGAATCATTTTTACCTGAAGACATTTAACTATGATATATTCAACAGGATGTCTCTGAGAAGAAGCATGCAATAAACACCTTTACAAGGTAGCAAATGTTTGATGTGTATCAGGCATTTTTTGTTTAAAACACGAGTCAATTGGAGCATAGGTAGAACATTAGGATGATTATTTCCTATCAGGACTTAGCTGGCTTTTTATAGTGCTAGAACCTGTTTTCATCCACGCTTGGTGTAACATTTCACTTCAGGTGGGAAGAATGAATAGTACATCTGTTTGTCAAGAGAAGAGAGTAGCCTTTGGTCAGCCAAGAAATGATTACAGAGGGAGTAAGCCTGGAAGCCAACAGGAAGAAGAGAAAACAATTTTAAACAAGGATTTCAAAGTGGGTTATTTATAGAGTCAACACTCAATTATCCATGGTCAGATTATCTGTACCAGAGATGCAGAAACAAATCAGCTCCAGCTGGGCTCATTAGCCTAGGTGCAGTTTGGTGCAAATGTTCCTATACTTCTAGGGACAACGTGAGTCCAGAAATTATGCAACATCTTTTTTTCACCATAAGACTGAAGTCCTTTTTTCAACCTAAAGTGAGTCACTTTGTTTCTATATAGCATTTCCAAAGGCAAGAGCACTGGGGAAAATGGCAAAGACTTCAGACGAGGCCACTGCCTGGCAGTGTTACCCCTGTGCTCTGGGTCCCAAGAAACATTATTAACTCAGGCACAGTGTCAAGCCCGAGCTGGGCGCGTGCATTCCTGTGTCCTGCGTCAGGGCTGCAGCGTCGCTGGGACGCCGGGGAGCTGTGTGCAGACAAGCACAAGATGCTTGTGACAAGGCAGGAGCCAGGCACAGGCCAGCATGGCAAACAGCAGTCACCCCAAACACAGCTGGGGTGGCCTCCCTGCAGAGGGACCGAGCTGAAAAATCACTTGAGATTGCAATTTAAAGTTAAGTCATTTAAACCAGATATTCTAAATAAGGGAAAACTTAAAACATAAGCGCTTTCCTAACTGTAAGAAAAACAGCCACGGTAATATCAACCCAGCTTGAAGCTGTTTTCCTGGCCACAATGCCAAAAGTGTAATTGCCAGTGAAATACAAAGGTGGATGGGGACGGAAATGGAAAAAATCCAACATTATGTTTCCTACCTACCAATTGCTTCCTCTGAATCAGACTGTCTGTGTTCCTGCTCAAGGACTGGAACCTTTCTCCATCTGTTAGGAGACAGAAAACTCCAGAAGATACTTTATGCTCCTTACACTCTTCTGGAAGTTGTCCCTTCTCATCAAATTGCTATAGTGCTGCTATAGTTGAAAGAAATCCTAGTGTTTAGAGATAACAAGAGATACTTCTAAATTAGAGGAGTTTGAGATTCAGTTTAATTTTTTTTCAGCAATGGAAGTCACTTGACCAAAGAGCCATGGAAAGGACAACAAGAAGGATACGGACATGAAAAATCTCAGCAATAATCAACAGACTCCAGCTTGATTACAGAGGAGGAACTAAACTCTGTATTTGGCAAATGGATCACAGAGCAAGTCTTTTCTAAAGCTTTTTGATGAGTCTGCCAAATGGTAGCTAGACAGTACAGCAGATTTAACCAGCAATGGCTAACAAGTGAACCAAAACTAACCAGGCCGGAGCTATCATCCCTGGGATTTGTCTACTATATCTAAATACTGAGACAAAAAGGTTTGTTTACACTGAACAGCTCAAGTAGTTTCAAACAACAGTTAGAAACAGAGGGTAACGGAGTGCATGATGAGGTAGAGGGTTACCTATCCCACCAGAACATCATTGTAACACTTGAGAAAAACTGCATGTCCTAAATCTACAACATTATTAGCCCTCCTTTCCTGCTCTCTAGTCCCAAATGTCTTAACTTTCCAGGTTGCTTAAGGCCTGAAAAAAAAAGTAATTCAAGAAAAAAAACAGTTCAAAAACAAAATTTACCATGATAGATATTACTTACCAGAGAATTCTGGCAGTTTTAGTTGTTCTTATTTCTCCTTACATTTTAGATCCCTAAATGCCTACTGCCTAAAAGGTGATAGCAGTGGAAGTTACAAAAAGTCTGCTGTCTGTCTTTGCTCTTTTACCTAAGGACATAAAGTTTCCTCTTAGTATTAGGGACTAATACATTTTGGAAGGTGTAACTTTTAGCTAATAAAACCAAAGGACAGATCTGCTGCTGCACAGTATTTGCAAGTCTCATGTAGGATTTTTCTCTTGGAATATGTACTAATGAGGACAGCACCACAAGCACCAGAAGGGAGAGGACTCAATTATTGTAAACAACTGGGAGCAAAAGACTGCTAAACATTCAACAATTCACATCAACAGAAGGTTTAAAAGTCTTTACCTCTTGTTTACTGTAACAAGATTAGTTCAACACTTCCCTCCTCTGCCTAGTAAACCAGGAAAGACTGTAAATGCAAACCCACTGCACTAACTGCCCTGCTCAAAGTACCAACTATTGTAAGGTCTGAGGAAAGACATCCAAAGAACAGGGGCGACTTCCACAGTAAATTTCAGCCTGTAACTCTCAGGTAACTGGTTGCATATCTGTCAAGCACATAGATGCGAACTGCACTTACGTAAACTTTCTGCTCTGTTACTGCTCCCTCACTCCAAGATATCAATTCTAGCCAGAAACTTGATTAGCAACAGACTAGGAAACAGTTTCAGAGAACTTCAGAGAAGGCACTTACAAAAGGGCAGTGAACTTTTATGGCCTGAAGGCCTCAGTGTGGCAGCTGGCATCAGGCATCGCATGTTACAACTGCAGTCGTACAGCGAATCAAACAGAGATGCCGTTTCTTTTTCTGCTCTTCTTCCCTTTCAAAACATTCCTGGCACACCTTTGGCTTTAACCTGGTATTAATCCATGGCTGAATTACAGTGTACGGATAGAGACTGGACATATTGTATAACATAACCTTGAGTCTTTCACCAAATGCTTCCTAGAATAAGCTGCTCTCACCCTGCAAGTACATCTGTACCCAGATGCAGCCTCATGGATTCAATATACTGAAATAGGCTTGCTGAGCCCTCTTTCGCAAGCAATCTTGCTTCATCCTCTGTCAGGGACCTCTCTTGTTAGTAATTTTATGCCAATTTACAAGTTACAAATGTTACATGCAATCCCCTTCTCCCCCTCTCCCCCCGTTACCTGTAAAATTATTAAATACTGTAGTTACATGGACTGCTTTTGTATGACTTCTGTCTTCCCCTTCATAATTACCTGTCAAAATCTGGCACAATGTGAGTTTTAAAAAAATTATTCTATGCTGGTTTTGTATTTTAATTAAATATAAGGCAACACTAGTTAGATACCTCAGGACATTTCTTGCTTTACAGAAATGAGAGCTCATTTAACAGCCATAATACTTCACAGACTTACACAGACATAACCTCTATCCAGTAACACTGGTTTTGGATAAACAAGTAGGTTTCCTTTATTCTCCTGAAAGCTCTAATATTAGTGTCACTTAGATTTATAACCATTTAAAAAATGTAAAGGAGATATGGAACTTTAAGTTTTTCTCCTTTTAAGTTCATTAGAACAAATAGAGGGAGGCTGTAATCCATGCACACAGCAAGTAATCTAGCTGTAATTCATACCACAGCATAGCAGAGGTAAAGCGGCAATGCCAACATTAAATCTGATACTATTTAGCTCTTAAAACTTGCAGGTAATCCCTCTCTTTCCAAGAACTTCACACTGCAAGAAATCAGATATATTTAAAGAATAATTCAGTATAATGAAAGTGCTTGCTTCCTTTTAAATTAAACTTACACATCTAGAACCATACCAAAGCTTCCAAAAAGCAAACACTGAGCAATTCCTTGTTCTTTATTTAAAAAGCTCTATGGAATACATATAAAAGAGTCCATAAAAAGTTGACAGCTGCCAATTCAAGAGTCAGCAGTTTCCCACTATAGTGGCACATTGTGTTTAAACTGCTTTGGTACCATGGTCATGTGGTGCCAAATCAAATTTTAAAGAACACTATGAAATACATATTTCTAAAATACTACTTACCTATTACCAGTGTGCCATATAGTTTACACCATGATATAGTTTACACCATGTTTTTAACCACATTGCCACATACGAAATATATGTAGCAAAGCAAAACATAGAACATACAAATACATACTATGCATAAGGGACAAATCACAGTAACTTCTTTGGATATATGGGTTTTGCAAAGTTCCTATTTACCTGCCTCTATTTTTCTTCAACCTTTCAGGCACTGCTGCAAATGGAGCTCAGTGTCTGCTCTGAAGCTAAAAATCTTTGCAGCAATTTGTGTAGATTTTTGCAGATAAAAATAAAAATTAGATTCCAAGACTGTAAGCAACGTGAGCTACTGTATTTGCACAACAGCATGCTGATACAGCTGGGGAAAAAAAGTAAAAATAATCACAGTACAGATAACCAAGGGTCAAAGTTCTGGTTATGCCTGAAGTTTCAGTATTGGCACTTCCTGTTCTGAGTCTAAATACTCTTAATTAAATTTATTTTGTCTTTCGGTTCTGAAGTAATGAACAGCTATTCTCCCCCACCCTCACATATCTACACCTGATTTCGCTCACATTACCATAAACTATTAAGCCAGTTTTAAAGGTCCTCTGTCCACAAGAGGCACTGCCACACTTGGTCTCGCAGGCCAGGGCTGCGCTGAGCGCCGGGAGCCCTCCGGGAGGGGGCGGCAGCAGGACCAGCAGCAGCAGCAGCAGCAGCAGGAGCAGGAGGGCATCCTTGCGCCCCGGCTCGCTCGGACACGGCCGGTGCCCCTGGCAGCCCCCAGACACGCGTCACCGCCCTCCTCGCCGAGTAACCCTGGGGATGCTGCTCTCCGGGGAACGCTGCGTCCCACAGCCTCGCGCCCCTCCACCTCGGTGGCAACCAGGGAAGGCAGGGTCTGTAGGGACCCGGACTCACACTGACCCCGCGGTGCCACCCCCCAGCAGCCCCTTCCGCCGCTGTGCTCCGGGCCCTCCTGCTCCGGGGATGCCGGGCCGCAGGCGCCGTGGGCGGCTGGGAGGCTGCCGGGGGAAG
>VWZF01003557.1:766312-798943 GCA_013396755.1 Sclerurus mexicanus | reverse complement strand
GACCCGGGATCGACCCGGGGCTGAGCCGGGACTGACCGGGGACCGATCTGAGACCGTCCGGGGACAGACCCGNCCGGGACAGGGTTTGTCCCCCCCCGGGCCGGGTTTGTCCCCGTGCCCCGTCCCTCGGTGTGCGCAGCCCGGCCGCGGCACTCGCGGTGCCGGAGGGCAGGGGCGTCTCGGGGAAGCGGCTCTGGGCGGTCCCAGCGCGGTTCGGGGTCGCTGTGAGTGTGGATGTGGATGTGGGATGTGCACGGGGCACTGCTGTGGTACCTCGGCTCATCTCCCAGCTGTGCCCGGGCTGGGTGCCTGTCCCGAGGGCTCCGCCCGGCCCCTCGTGGTGCTCGGTCCCCTTGGCTCCGCTGGACGCACCGCTCTGCTGTCGGGGAGCCGGTTCACAGGGAGAAACTTGGGAAAAATCTCTAACAAATGGTGCTTAGTCTTCTGGATTCCTTGAACAGACCGTACTTAATCCTGTGATTGTTTATCAGTGATAAATAATGATATCTAATATCAGATATATATCAGTGATTGGTGTGCACAAGTGGGTATTTTAGCCTTGGCAGTAAAGTCTGTGCCCCAGCAACACTGACAGGAAGGTGTTTCTTGGCCAGACCACATCGTTGGAATGTATTCAAGGAGAAGAAACTGCCCTTAGGAGGCTGAAAAGGATAATTTGAGGAATGGGATGTTCCCAAAGACCTTTAAGAGATCCCTACTCTAAAGTAAATGAGTTCCAAGAAGTGATTTAAATATGTAAAAGAACTTGCAGGAACGTTTAGCACAGATCTGTGAGTTCTGGTGAGTATGTATTAGCTCCATAGATATAAAGTGGTGTGTTAGGTGGAGCATCCCCCAGGCACCCTGTGCCAAAATAAGAGTATTACCTGCTTTCTAATACTAAAATTACAGAGTTAGAGAATTGTTATTTTTTATTTTTATTTAGTTTTTCGGTGAGAAAGCCACTTGTGATTCCTCTTCCAGGGGCAGCTGGGGCAATGCAAAGCCAGTTTGGTTTTCAGTGGCTCTGATGAGCTGAACGGAGAGCAGCACCACACAGCCCACATGGAAACAAGGATCCTGCCTGACCTTTGTCTTCCTGATAGACTCTCAGTGTGAATGGTGCTTGTTGTGACTTCTAGAACAGTATTTTACCAACTGGGGGCTCACAGAGCTTCCTGGCCCGGCTGCTGGGAGAGCTGAGCACTTACCTGTGTGAGAGAAGGGGGTGCTTAGAGCTGTTTGAGCTCCTGCATAATCAAATCCTAAATGTGCTAAAAGCCTGAGCAATAAGAGGGGCAGAGATGAAAGGATGGAGCAGCCTGGTCTGGCTCCCTGGTGTGTACCCCACACACCCCCAGGCAGTAGTGGGGACTTCTTCCTCAATGAGAATATGGAAAGTGTGAGGTTTTATTAATATTTTAACATTAATATATATAAGTATAAAATATATTCTAATATATTTTTAGACAAAAAATATGCGTGGATTCACACTGCTTCACTGTTCAGTGTCTTGATTCTTCAGGGGGTTTGCTGATTTAGTAATTCCTCAGCTCCTAAGTAATTACATGACATATTAAAAACTTCATTCTGAGTCTCATGCATCATGTTGGGCTTCCTCTGAAATGGAGCTCAGTTGCCTCCTGTTCTTCCTCCAGCAAAACGAGTTGTTGATGGAAAAAGATTTGCTTCAGCACCTGAAAATGCTGGTTGGTGTGTCATGATCCCACTGATCCTCCTCGGGGAGAGCTGGAAAAGTGCTGCTGGCTTTCCCTTGAAGTTAGGGTGGCTTCCTACCTAATAAGAGTTGTTACACTCAGTGCTACTGACTCTCCTCTGTTTTGACTGATGTCCCAGTTATGAAAACATCACATTTAATTCATTTGGTTATGCAAAGCAGGTGCCTGCCTTAATGAGTGGTTTCAAACCAAGAGCAACTGGTTTGACTCTCTCAGACTACAGCCCTGATGTGATGAGATGGAGTTTTTCCCCACTTCACCTTGTCAGTGATTCCTGTGTTTTTAACCAAGTGCTTTTCTCTGTGTTCTGTTCTCTCAGATTTGTTGGATCCAGAGAGGTTAATCCAGTGCCCCTTTGTCAAACATCATCACATCCGAGCCTGTCGTTTTCCCTACCACCTGGTGAAGTGTAAGGAGGTGAGCTGGGCAGAGACTGGGTGATTCTGTGTGTGGAAATATGCCCTGTGTGTTCTCATTCTTGCTGCAATTCTTGACAAGTAACCTTGTTTAGTCTTTATTTAATAGAACTTTATGATTTGTTTAGTAATAGCTTCAGGCACTCATTAATTCACATAAGGCCAGAGAGTTTTCATGGTTAGTTTAGGGAGGAGACTGGTCTCTTCCAGCAGCTCACAGGGAGGTCAGATACATTTTTCCACTTTAAGTTGGAGAGAGGACTCAGAGCCTTTTGGCTCCTCAGAGCAGAAGTGCTGGGATGTTGCAGTTCATTCTTCCAGTGCTGGGAATGCAGCTGTACAGCAAGGCTGGGGAGTTTTGTTTTGCTAATAACTATCTCATGGGCACCTGGCAGAAACTGCACATCCTGGGCTTATCACATTTGGGGGAGGTTTATTCCCCTTTCCATCTTTTATCCAGAATTCAAATACAAATCATTTCATGGGAAGCATTCCCTCCTCTGTTGTCCTCATGGCTGGGTTTCTTTAAATCTTCCTGAGCTTTGGGTTTTTCCTGAGTCCTTTGGAATCCTGAATGTCCCTTTTTAAGTTTGCTAGTGTTTAAAACAGTGCAGCAGGGCTGTGCCTTCCAGTTAAGATGCAGTTGTAGGCTGTGTGTCCTGATATCAATACAATTCTTTTTGGTGGAACTAGAGCCTTTAAAATCTTAATTAACTAGTGAAAGCGGGGGGAAGAGCTAAGTGGCAAGTACCAAACATTCAAGAGGGCTGAAATCTTGTCATATGGCAAGAGTGTGCATGTGAGGTGGGTGAACAGTGTTGGTAAGTAAATGTTTAACCAAGTTGGTTTTGTCCTGATGTTGGCTTACTGATGAGCAAAGAGTTCTGACAAATTTCCTTATTCAGAGAATAAGGTGAGCTAGTGATCACCAAGCAGACACAGTTGGTGTCTTAGTAATTAGCAGAAGAAGGGCTTAGGGTTATCATTGATCCATCTGAAGATGCCACAGTGTGTTACTTGCAGTGGTAAGTGGTTGGGTGGAGATTGTCCCTCTTGCCTGTGACAGCTTTGGTGAGTTTCCTTTGCACACCTTATGAATAAAATCCAATTAATGCTTTCACCACCCTCAGCTACCCTTTGCTCTGTGCAGGACACAGACCTGGCCCAAATGGGGACACTGCAAACAGCAAGTTGGATCCCCTTGGCTTGAACTGTGTTAGAATCACAGAAGTGGGTTGGAAGGGACCTCAAAGCCCATCCAGTGCCACCCCCCCGTGGGCAGGGACACCTTCCACTAGCCCAGGTTGCTCCAAGTCCTGTCCAACCTGACCATGGACACTTCCAGGGATGGGGCAGCCACAGCTTCTCTGGGCAACCTGTGCCAGGGCCTGCCCGCCCTCACAGCCAGGAATTTCTTCCCAATATCCCATCTAACCCTGCCCTCTGGCAGTGGGAAGCCATTCCCCCCTGTCCTGTCCCTCTCCAGTTCTCCTGGAGCCCCTTTAGGCATAGGGAGGTCTCAAAGGTCACCCTGGATCCTTCTCTTCTCCAGGTGAACACCCTCAGCATTCCCAGCCTATTTTTCCCAGTAAAGCCTCTGGCACCTGGAGAACATAATTTACTGTAGTGATAGCTGAGCTCTGCTACTAGGATTGGTGTCTGGGATAAAGTTGTACTTGAATGGGAATCCAGGTGGAATGCTGCCAACTCCCTGGCTGTTCTGAAAGTGTAGGGAATTTCTCTGCCTTTGTGCCTACTTATTTAAAATACATCTGAAGGGGTTACATTTGCCTCATGTCTCTCCCTTGTTGGTTTTAAAATGGTTTCAGTTGTGCTTTAAACCTTGCAGCCCCATTACCAGAAAGCTGTGGGGAGTTTACTGAGGCTCTGTTCCACTTCAGTCAAGGGTGGCTCAGCATCTGTGAATTATGTTCCTGTGCTCTGTGGCTTTTAGTGAGTGTTTGACCAACGTATTGCAATTTCTTGTGTAGGCTTGTATTTTTTAAAGCAACACCACAAATATCCCAGTGGGGTTTTTTTCCTATGGATTAGCAAGAGATAAGTGAACTTATATGTGGCACATGATTTTCATTTTCCCTTGTCTAGAGCAACCCAGAAATTGCAAAAAAACTGGCCACATGCCCATTCAACGCTCGTCACCTGGTTCCTTCCCACGACCTCAGCAACCACATCATGAAGTGCAATGACAAAGCCTTCATAGAGCAAGATATAGGTGAGAGAACCCCCCGTGCTCCCAGGTGTCTGCTCACCCTGGGGACTGAGGATTTCCAGTTGTAAGGATGGATCGTGCAATAACTGAAAAGTGGGAGTCAAATTGTTGTCTGTAGTTCTGTGTGATGCAGCAGCTTTGGGAAACTTGTTCTTTTTTTCCTTGGGTTTATTAGGCAGTATCTTGGAGATATGGCAGATGCTCTGGGTAGGCCTTGCACATATTTTGTTACCAAGGTTTGTTGAATAGAAAGATTGTACCCAAAATTATTCAGGAAGTGCTGCTCACAAGAGCTGGGATGTTTTAATGATCACAAGGATGGGCCTTTCTGTCTTCTGCAGAGCTGCACTGAGGCCAGCAGTGTTGCCTGCATCCATGTCAGCAGCTTTTCCCTTCACTCCAACATTCCTGCTACAAGTTCCAAGGAGCAGTCTTCTCTTATTCCTTGAAAAACTCAAACTGGAAGTTTAATTTTTTCAGTCCCTGGCTGTCCCCAACCTGTCAGCATTGGGAGGATGGGAGGAAGCCAAGAGGTGTTTCACAGCTTGAACCAAAGCTTTTAATGGATTTAAAGACTGCTGGTCACTGTGTTGTCTCTCTTCCCAAAGTGAGTAGGTTCTGTGAGCCCTCGCAGGAGCAGGTGAAGAATGGGAGCACTTGGCAGGCACCTCCCTGTGATGAAGACTGGGAAACAGGTGAGGACCTTCCTCCTGTGCCACACTGCTGCCTTCTCCCTGCCCCTGTTCTCCAGGGGAGGTCAGGGATGTTGCTCACTCAGGTCTCCCTTGCAGGACACTTTGCTTATGCTCATTCCTAAAATCATGGATTTCACCACCCAGCAGGCTTGGCTTGGTGTAGAGAACAATGCAAAATGCTGCCAGAACTGTCATGAAGAGAGATTTTCAAGCATCCCTCTTTCCCATGGAAGCTTTTGTACCTTATGTGCAGTGATGGCAATGAAAACATAACTTTTAAGTTTCTCAGTTAAATGTCAGTGAAGCAAAAACATTCATCATAGATCAACTTTTCCTCCCCCTTGAACATGTAGAAATATGACAGAGATATTCCTGATCATAGAATGCCAGGATTGGTTTGGCTTGGAAGGGACCTTAAAGCCCACCCAGTGCCACCCCCCCGTGGGCAGGGACACCTCCCACCAGCCCAGGCTGCTCCAAGCCCCGTCCAGCCTGGCCTTGGACACTTCCAGGGCTTGGGCAGCCACAGCTTCTCTGGGCAACCTGTGCCAGGGCCTCATCATCCTCCCAGGGAAGAATTTCCTCCTAATACCTGCTCTAACCCTGCCCTCTGGCAGCTGAAAGCCATTTTAGCCACTGATGTGATGGTGGTTGCTGGGGTTTCTTAGTTCTGAGCTACAGCATCTGTTTCCTTCCACAGAGGTGTTGGAGAGGTCCAATTCTGCTTTTGTTTGGGGTGTGTCCAACTCTGCCATAAACAGGTAAGGAATGCAAGTTTGATTCCTTACACCAGTGTTTGTTAGAGAAACATTGCACCCTTCTCCCAACCCTGCCTTGATGGCTGGGCAGGAGCTGCCTTTGCTGCTGCACAACCCTGAGAGGAGGGATGCTGCTGGACAGCAGTGTTCTTGGACTGCTGGTTCAGTGGGACCTTCTTTCTCATATGCCCGGTTTGGACCAGAGCAGGAAGCCCTCAGGAACACAGATACTGCTCCTGTGTGCCTGTGGCAGGCTGTTCTTCCTGTCCTGTGTTCAGGAACTGATGCATGTCTGGCCAGTGTGCAGGGGAGGAAGGTGCTGGCACCTTGTGGTCCCTGTGAGTCCTTGGGAGGTCCCTTGTGAGCTCCTGCCTCCTGGAGCCTGGCAGGTGGGGTCCTGGGGCCTGGCCAGGTGTGCTGGTGTTGGGCCTGTGTTTGTAGAGTTCTCCCCTCCTGCCCTTTGCAAAGCGTGATCCCAATTTGGGTTGGGGGAGCCCAGAGCTCAGTGCCCATCTGGCAACTGGAAGGAGCTGCCCTGACTGGTTTCACTGATCCACCAGTGGATTGGGACTGTGGGCTGGGATGTGGTGGCACCACCACAGCTGCCAAAGATGTGTTAAAGTTCATCTAACAATGGGTTCCTTGGAGGTTCAGCCACAGTCCTGCCCTGGCAGCTCTGAGTTCTGTCAGTGCCTCCCCTGCCATAGGGACTGTCAGCAGCACTGTCTGCTTCCACCTCTGGTTTTGGAAAACCTTTGAGTGTTTAGAGCATAGACAGCTTTCCTCAGCACCACCCCCAGGGTGGCACAGCACCATTCACCACAGCCCTGCTGGGAAGATGCATAAATGTGAACCAGTGCATTTGTCAGGAGTAACCAAAGTCTCTCAATTCCAGCACCATCCGTGACCAAAACAACTCCCTGCCCTCACGTATGAGGGCCCCTGAGACCTTCCCGTATGCCGTGTCCTGCAGGGCTGTAAGTACCGACTGTGCCACTCCCAGAGCTGAGACAGCTCCTGGAATCTCTGTCTGCAGCAGCACTTTGTGGCTCCCACTGCAGGGACAGGAGGGGCTGTATTGAACACCTGCCTCTTGAGAGCTTCTGAGGGAATCTGGTGCTTGGATCATGCTTTTTGTGCTTTCTTTGAAGTATCCTTTCTGTTCTTTATTCCCTGCCCTTCCCAGCCCTCCATATTCTTGTGGCCCAGGTGAGGCAGCACCACTCTGTGGCCAGGTTGGCTCTGTCTCTCTAAACAAGCCCCTCCACGCCTCCTCCATTTCCACCACCTTTCACCCTTCCCCCAACTTAAACCAAACTGTTTCCTTGCTTTGTGCTCTGCTCACTGTCAGGCCCAGCTAAGTCAGAGCTGGGGTGGCACTGGGGCTGCTTAAACCAGGACTACTGGGGGAAAAAGCTATCAAATTCTATCTGGGAAGGGAAAGAGATTCCTGTGTGGAAGTGTCTAATGCTGAAATCACAGACTTATTTGCCAGTAGTAGCAAAGCAACAGCTTAAAGATGCTTTGAGGAATGGTTGCCCTGACTCCCCCTGGGAGCAGCACTCCCCAGTGCTCTCAGGGCACTGCAGACACAGCTCCTGCACAGGCAGGGACTGTGCAATTACCACAGAATCTGCCAAACCACATTGAAGTGGCACTTGTAGATAAGCCTTATTGCCAAGGAGACAAGTGCTGCCTCTGCAAAGGCCACTGTCCCTTGGGGAAGTGGGGGAAATTGTTGCACCTTCCTCCATCTCATTCAAAAAAATGTATCTTGTCCTTTCCAGAGTTCAGAATATTAGCATGTCCTGCCCCTGGAAGGTGTTTCCCCAGCAGTAAGTGCCTCCCTGTCAGGACTGGAGAACTCCTGTGGATGAACTGACGTGCTCTGGACCTGGTAGCAGGACTCTCTGCACTTGGCTTTTGCTGTATACCATGTTTCTTGCAACATTCGAATGTATGAAACTGTTCTTGGTTGGCCAGATGTTTTCCCCAAGTTATTATTTTAATTTACCTTCAGTTAGTGACTTTGGTTACTGTTATTAAATAAACAGGTAAATTTACACAGACTCAGAAACCTTCCCTGCTCAGACCGAGGTTCTGTTAACACCACTTGAACAGGAAAACCACTGAAACTGGCCAGTCTGTTTAACTTGTCAAGTGGCAGGTGATGATTTGGGAAGCTGTTTCTATTTGCTCCAGAGACTGGGAAACAGCAGGAGAACCCTTTGGAAGGAGTGATAGGTTTTAAGGAGTGGGGGGTGAGGAAGGGAGGGATTTTAAGCTGGGGAGGTAGGTCTGATTAGGTTCCTAATCAGAGAAGTGATAGTAGGAAACAGAACATCTTGGGGAGGCTGAAAATATCCCTCAGAATGTTGTCCCTTTGCTTGATTCTTTAAGACAGGTGTGTGCCCATGGAGAGGCGCCCCTTGGGAGCTGGGGGCTCCTGTTCAGTGCTGACTGTAAGGAGGTGCAGCTGTGGGAGGGGGGGAGTGTCCTGCAGAAAGGGCCGGTCTGTGTGAACTCAGGCCCCAGCAGGAACTGTTGCAGCTCCATTTCTGTGAAAGTCAGGAACCACCCAGCAGTAATTTCCAGAAATTCTTGCCCTGTGCCCTAAGCATCTTGCAGTTCTCAGGCTTATGTGGTGTCTGGAGTGATTCTGTGGAACTTCTGCTGGATATCTGGGAGAAGTTTTTGTTTTTTGCTGTGGAGCTGCACAAACTCCCTGCAGTCAGCTCTGAACAGCTGGGACTCTGGGGTCAGGTCTGAGGGCCTGTTCCAGCCTGGAGAGCACGAAGTCAGTGCTGAGAGTTTCTCCAGGCTATGAAGTGGCTGAGACTTCCCACTGCACATTGTTTAATTAAAATCATCTGGAGCAACCAAACTTAGAAGTATATTTTCTGTGTGTGCACTTTGTTTTTATCTTGTTGGAGTCTGAGTTTGTCCACTCAGGGTATGGAAAGTGTTCAGGTTGGGTTTTAAACTACACTATCAGTTACAGAGGGTGCCTGGAGAGCATCCTGAGCTCGCCTTTGCAGCTCCACAGCCTTTGTCACTTTAGGCCTTAACTTTGTCTCCTGTGTGTGAGTCATTCCATAATGGAGACTCCTCTTGAGTTCCTTGCGATACACACAACTCCAAACAGCAGAATTTTTAAGAGGACACTGAGGTGCTTGTCTAGTTTCCAGAGTTTTGTAGTTTCTCTGAGCCACCAGCTCCATGGAAATATAACTGGTCTGACTAGAAACACCTGTGGAAATTTGGGATTGAAGTGGTTGTGTTCAGCTGTCACTGGTGACTCATGAGGGAGCAGGGGAGGCAGTGTTTAACTTCATACACAGATTGCTCTGTGCTGGGGAGCCTGGACACTGCAGTTCCTTGTTTCCCCAGGTGCCCCCAGCCCTGTGTGGTGTCCAAAGGTCTCCTCACCCTGATTGTCCTCTGGGTGCAGCAGTTCTGCTCTGTGCCAAGTCCCCCATGCTGGGGATGCCACTCCTGGACCCACAGCCCTCGAGCTCTGCTCTGGCCCTGTGGTCACTGTCACTAGATGCTTCTGTTCTCCCTCTGAAGGGTTGATCCTGCAGCAGAGGACACCCCCATGGTGTTGCTGTGTCCCCCGGGGCTGGAGCTGAGCCAGGAGCACAGGACTGTGGGGATCAGTGGGGAGCTGGGTTACCCCTGAGGTGCGCTCTGTGTGTTCCCCATGGCTGTGAGCAGTTCAGCACAGCTGAGCCCTTGGCAGGGTCCTGGCTCAGTCAGATCCTTCTCGACACCTAGGCTCTGCTCAGGGGTGTCCAGCTCCTCTGTGTGCCCTGCCCCTCCCTGCCCATAAGGAGGAGATGCACCAAGACAGCACCTGGGTTCCACTGCAGATCAGAGAATGGTTTGGGTTGGAAGGACCTTTAAAAATTTCATTCCACCCCCTGCCATGGGCAGGGACACCTTCCACGAGCCCAGGTTGCTCCAAGCCCTGTCCAACCTGGCCTTGGACACTTCCAGGGCTGGGGCAACCACAGCTTCCCTGGGCACCCTGTGCCAGGGCCTCATCACCCTCAGAGCCAAGAATTTCTTACTAGTATCTAATCTGTGTCTCTCCTATTTTAGTTTAAAACTATTTCCCCCTTGCTCTGTCACTTTCTGCCGACGTAAAGGGTCCCTCTCCCTCTTTTTTGCAAGTCCCCTTTAGGCACTGGAAGGGGCTCTGAGGTCTTCCTGGAGCTTCTCTTCTCCAGGCTGAACAGCCCCAGCTCACCATCCATTGCTACCAGTTCTCCCATCTCCTTTATTGGGAGGGTAAACTGTCCTTGGCCTTTCCATTCTGACCTATGTCCTTTGCCAAGTCCTGTTCCATCTGTGCCTTGGCTTTTCTGATCTCGATGTACAGATTCCATACTGGCCCAGGGCAGCAGAGACAGCCAAGGTCTCTGACAATATCCCTGCCCTATATTTTGTAATTCTGGAACCATTTCCATTCCCACTGGGCTGTAATTTCTACTGCCCGTTTCCAGAACCTTGATACAACTTAACCATTCTTCTCTGATCCTGTCACTGGTTTAATCCCCTCTCCCCCTCCTTTGCTCTTGGCCTTTCCCCACCTTAAGCCCAGATAAAAAAGATAAGCAAGAGTGGTGGAACGGGAGCCCAAAGATGCGAGGGGGGAGGAGGAACAGCAGCATGCCAGGAATCCCTCGGGACTGCAGCACCTGGAGCCAGTGGGTGCAGGGAGAGCTGAGGGGGCTGGGAGGGAGAGGCTCCTACCCCTGCAGGCCTTGGGAGATAAGAGCAGAGCAGGAGCACCTTCTGCAGAGGCTGGGAAACCTCAACACTCCCAGGCACAGGGTGTGACTTGGGGATGGTCCTGTGCCGGGCCAGGGGTTGGACTCGATGATCCCTGTGGGTCCCTTCCAACCCGGTGTATTCTCGATTCTGTGACACCTCCACCTGTGGGTTCTGTTCTGGCCCAGGAGACATTTCTCTCCTCCAGCTGAGCCATCCAGTGTTGTTGATCTAGTCCTTGGTTGTGTTTTGCACTAAAGAAGGTTGATTTTTAACACAGACCAGTTGTGCTCAGACATGCCGGGTTAACATGAAGAATCAGTGTACAGGGAGAGGCACAGAGCAGGCTTTGGCTCCTGGCCAGCTACAAACATCCTCTGGTACTTATCGGTACCATCTTCCTTCTAAATTAATTCTGTCTCACACAACCATCATCTCTTAGCACTCATTATCTCTGTATTCTATACCTTACCCCCATTTCACTGCTTTTAACTGCTCATATACTGACCAGTTAGTCTCTTTGTTTCAAAGCTTTTCCATCCCAAGTTTAGACCTGGTTTAACTCCACCCAGAAATAAAGATCCCACAGCCACTCAATCCCTGCCCTGGCTGGTGGGATGGGGGGGAATCACCGAGGGAAAAAAGTAAAACTTGTGGGTTGAGATAAGGATAGTTTAATAATTGAAACTATAATATTTTTTTAATTATTTTAAAAAGCAAAGGGAGAGGGGAGTAAAACCCAAGAGAAACAAGGTACGCAAAAAAAAAAAATATCCATCACCCACTGTCTGTCCCCAGCAGCAACTGTAGTTCCAGTCAACCTCCAGTTTATGTACTGGGAATGGCACTCTGTGGTGTGGAATACCCCTCTGGCCAGTCCAGGTCAGCTGTCCTGTCCATGCTCCCTCCTGGCTTCTTGTGCCTTTGTTCTGCCTGGGAAACTGCAAAGTCCTTGGTTTAAACACAAACCATCTGTGTTATCAACATCATTCCCACGCTGAATCCCAAACACAGCCCAGGCCCAGCTCCTGGGGAGGAAATGAGCTCTATCCCAGGTGAAACCAGGACATACAACCCTCCTGGATTTCTTCCACACTCTCAGTCCCACCTTCAAAGCATCAGTTCCATTTCCAGGCTTGAGCTGCTGCTCAGGTGTGAAGTCCTTTGGGGGCCCCCCCTGGAAGGGACACAGCACAGACCTGTCACACCCACAGGCTGATCCTGGGTCTGCATCCACTTCAGACCTACATCACTGATGGCTTTGTGCATTCTTTGCTGGGTATTTTCCAATTTAGTAAGTGTTTTGTAGCTGTGGGGAACTGGAATTACTTCAAAACAGAACTTAATAGCAAGAGGAAGATAGTCCAATGCCTTGATCTCACATTTTAAATCCACAATCTCTTTATCAACAGCCACATTTTGCCCTCCAAGTTTTTCCTGCACTACTCTTCATTAGAACCCAGAGGCTGAGCAGGGCAGGGGCTCTCCAGCACCCCCACCCGCATCACTGGCAGGTACAGAGTGGGAGAGGAAGGTCTGGCCCCTCTCAGTGCCAAAGGGGACCTGGATGTGCACCCTGCACCAGCTCCCTCTCACCACACTCCTGATCCCCCTGATGCCGAAAAACCTCGGTGTGAAAGGAACTGCTAAGAGAGTTTGTTCTTTTAGCAGCAAAGGTATTTATTTGAGCAGTGTTGGAAAGCCAGCCAGCTCACGCTGGACAAACTAGCTTCGAATCAACAGTGCAAAATGAACTTTTTTATACATTTCACTACATGATTACAGCATACATGTTTGCATAGTAATAGTTTTTTAGCATCTGATTATGCATATTAATGATTATGCAGAGACTAGGCGGAGTCAGGGCGGAGCCTTCCAGAATCCTCCCTTGGCATCAGGATTAGGTGGTGGTTTCTGGTCTTCAGTCTCACTCCAGGGGTCTTTAACTCCTCTTCTTCACCTTGACCTCTTCAGCCTTCATTGTTCATGACCTAGTCACTGAAGTTTACAGAAACCACTGGCTTAAGGCCATTTTGCTCTATTCAATGTCTACACAGTCTTGACTAACAGCACTAGGTTATTTGTATATAGTTTTCTAAGATCGGGTCCAGTGATTTGAACAGAACACAACTCTATGTTCTCTGACAAACTCAAGCAAGGCAGGTGTTGAACAGTTTCTACTGATCCTGTTAACTATTTCTGGGGTTTATCCTTGTTTCAGTCCCCCCTTTCCTTTAGGATTTACAAATTCTTTCATTAAATTTTCTCTAAGGCCGGGGTTTGATATGCATACATCATTGCCCACAATATTTGAATTCTCTTGAATATGATACTTGGTTTGTACAGCACCCATGCATTAAGCAAGAATAGCAAAATTGAGACTATCATCAGAATCAGAATAGGATGTATCAGGTAGTGAAATACCTGTGTTGCTGTGGGGGAAGATCCTGTAAAGATGTCCCACCAGTGGTGTTCACCAACTTGTTTTATCTCAGTTAGAATGGTTTTTATTTTTTCTGTGTCATGTTTCACTTGCCAAAGCATACACTGAGTTGTTTTGTTCACTTCCTGGACTATTTTTTCTATGTCAGGGTGTCTAAGCATTGCTTTAAAAAAGATTAATGCCCATGCCTATTTGCAGTTTAGACATATCATGATACAATGTACAATCAGCTCTGATCAGTTGTTTAGTGGTTACAGGAACAGTATAATTAAATTCACAAGCTATGATTCAAGTAAAATTACACACACAAAAATTGGTACCATTTGCTATCTCTTGACAATTATCAACAGTAATGTTACTACAAAAGTTCTAACACATGCACATCCATTGCCTGGATATTTATGATTGAGCTTTAACCTGTGGAAGCATTTCAAAGGTGCACAGTGTCTTCAACACTTAAGATCTAAATATAAATTTTCTAAGCATATCTAAATGTATCTAAACATAAATTTTCATTTTCTACTATAGCATTTTCACAAGCATATCCTAATGGTCCTCTGGGAACACAAGCCTCTGTGCTAATTGATTGCCCTCTACCTTGATTGTGACTTGCTTGCCCAAACATGATGCCCTGCTGGCCGAACTAGCACGGTCTGATGTACAGCTCCTCACGTCAGGACAGGGAGGATGGTTTGTTCCTTGGCTGCACTAGTAGTGAGTACATATGCTTCGATCTGTTCCTGTCGTGAGTTTTAAGTGATATTCACTAGTTACCACCAAGCCTGATAGCTTTTCTCAGACTGGGTAGTGGAACGGTTTTCAGCTATTCTTATTTCCTGGGGTAGCATTCCTGATGTTCCTTGTAAGTCTTCTTGCAGCTACAGATTGTACCCATTGCTGGATTTGCATACCTTGGATAGCAAGTGCAACCGTTCTGCTGATGCCACCAGTATAGTCAGCAATCTTGATAAAATCTCAGCAGTGTGGTTGGCTACTAATGTTAGTTGTTTGACTGTTAGTGTTTGGGTTTCTGCCAGTGTGAGCAAGGATGATCTCAGGGGAACTTTGAGGTTTCCTAAGTCAGAAGTGACAGCACTGAGCTTGTTAACTAAAACCTTTTATCTACAGTGTTTAACACACGCAATCCTGTTCCAAATCATCCAGCTAAATCTCTTTGAGTTCTGGTGTGATGAGACCTAGTTGCTAGCCACGCATTCCACCCTTGGAGACTTGGTTGTATGTAACACTGTCAGTCTTTTCATAAGTGAGATATATTTCCTGAATGTTTATCTGGGCTCTTTTCAGTCAGTATGTGGGATCTAACAGTAACTTCTGCTCATTTGATTGCCTAATTACATAAGACCCAACAAAGGTTAGATTGTGGGCACTTTCACAACTCAGAGAAGGGGTTGTGGGAAATACAGTTGTCTTGGCAGAAGGCTTAGTTGGAGATTTAGTAGTCAAAGCATCTAATGTAATATTTATTATAAATCTCCTTGTTATGCTCCTTTCTTTAAGTGACCAAGCACAAATCACAGAAACTGATTTGTTTAAAATACAGGTGTGCCAGCACTGATCGGATTCACACACACACTGACTAATTATATTTCCATATGACCCAAGAGGGACTGTGTTGAAGGAATCCTGCACAGTGATGTTAGTTCTGGCTGTCTCAGTTTTTATTGAGGGTGGTTTGAACAGTTTACATCCCACTTGTGTTTTTGCCCCGACTATTTCAGTTAAGATGCTTGCAGCAAGGTTTCTACTTTGCCATCCTGTCAAGGCTGTTGTTCCTTGCAAAACTATAACACATGTATTGTGTTTGCTTATCTGAGTGTGGCTGTGAGCACACTTGTTTTGAGACTCTGGCCCTGGACTAAGGATTAGATCAGAAAGCCCAAAGTAAGCCTGAGACCATGGCCAGCCTAAGGCAAAAGTTTGATTCAAAGTCATCATGCTTATCAAAAGTCCAATGATGATTGTGAAGTGAATTTGAGGGTGGTAGATCTTGCAGGCTCTGAGGTCCATGTCTTCTCAGGAACTGTCTTGCCTCTGGAGTAGTGAATTGAGGTGGGTCTCCTGAAAAATTCTAACATACACTTAATCACCAGGACTAAATGAATGCAGTTTAGTCAGGTTGCTTAGGCTGCTGTTCTAACATCACAGTAGCATTTTGATCCAATTGTTTTCCCAGTTATAACATAGTCATAAATATACTGATTGCCTAACTGACCTAAGGCTTTATTGTGAACTGTACTGACTGCATAAGGTCTTCCATACAAAATTTCAAATGCACTTAATTTTTCTTTTGATCTTGGTTTGAGTCTTATTGAAACTAAAGCAATAGGTAAGCTTAGTACCATTACAGATTTGTTTCTTGGCATATTTTAGCTATTTGCTGTTCAATGAGATGATTCTTCTTTTTTTTTTTACTTGCCCACTTGCTTGGGGTCTGTATAGGGTATGTAACTGCCAATTAATTTTCAGTGCTTTACCTACTGCTTGTACAGTTTGTGCACAAAATAAGATCCTCTATCCGAGGATATACTTCTAGTTACCCCAAACTGTGGTATTGTTTATTTTAACAAGATCTTAACCACTTCTCTTGATTTGGTATGGAAATGCTTCTGGCCACTCAGAAAAAGGTGTCTGTTAAAACCAAAAGATAACAATAACCTCCCTTTTCTTTGAAGTTCAAAAAAGTCAATTTGCCAAATCTCACCTGGGAAGCTCCCTTTGGTTATTGCTCCTTAGTGCATGTTAGTTCCAGTGTTTGGGTTATTTTTCAAGCAAAGTTCACATTGTGATGTCACTCATTTTATTGTGGTAAACAAATTCGGTCTGGCTACCCTAGTTCTCAGATGCTGATACAGAGAATCCAATCTCCAGTGTGTTTTATCATGTTCTGCTTTCACAAAATGCCACACTAGCCTTTCTGGTAACACTAACTTGTTTTTATTTTAATTGAATGTGATTTGTGGTGTTCTACTTGCCTGTGTCTAGTTCCTCTGGTACTAGGCCTGCCACTGGCAGTTCTCTGCTCTTTTTGGCAGCTTTTCTGTTATCTGCCTGTGGAACAGTGCTGCCTTTCAGGTGTCCCCTGCAGCACATGATTGCCACTGTGTTGGGAGTCGTACAGCTTCCAACAATCGCAGAATCTCTTCAGCATATTTCACAGCTTTTCCTTGAGCAGTTAGTCTTCTCTCTTTTCAAATTGCTCCATGAGCATGCACAATGTCAGAGGCATATTTAGAGCCAGTCAAAATATTAATTTGTTTTCCTTTGTCCAGTTCTAAAGCTCAAATGAGAGCTATCAGTTTTGCTTTCTGGGCTGAGAATCCTGTGGGTAGAAGATTTGATTCAATTACCTCAGTAGTGGTGGTCACAGCATACCCAGCCATCCTCACATCTTGTGTCACAAAACTGCTGCCATCGACAAACCAGTCTTCTGCTTCCAGGAGTGATTCTTCAGAGGACTGGAACAGAGTGCTTCCATTGTTTCCAGGCAGTCATGCACAACAGGTTCAGCTGCAGTTTTGCCTTCTAGGAACGAAGCTGGGATGACAGCATTAGTTACTTGAATATTTGTCATTTGATTTGGCAAGAATTGTCTGATACTTCAGGAATCGAGAGGGTGACAGCCAGTGACTTCCTTCCTGTTCTAATGCAGTTGTTACCGTGTGGGACACCAATACAGTCATTTCTGTCCCACTGTAAATTTTCTGGCTTCTTCTATGTTTAGGATCACTGCTGCTACTGCTCTCAGACAACCAGGCCATCCTTTGCTTACTTCATCCAATTGCTTGGAGAAATAGGCTACTGCTCTTCTGTATGGCCCCAACTGCTGAGCCAGTGCCCCCAAGGCCATCCCCTGCCTTTCATGCGAGAACAACCAAAAGGGCTTCACACCCACCTGCAGAGCTGGTCCTGCCCCGCGTCCTCCCGAGGTGACTCACCCGGGTGCAGCCCCAACCCCATCCCTGGGAGCCTTTTGCTCCTTTTGCTGCCAAAGAATTCCTACAATGCCCTCTCAGGCCTTCCTGGTGTCAGTGCCAGTGGAGCTTTGGCTTTGACCCCAGAGCAGCACCGATCCCCACTCAGGCTGGCTGACCCTGCTCCCACCTCCTGGGAACTTCCCTTCCCCCTCAGAGCCCGGACAGGGCTCGTGGATCAGCCCAGGACACCCTTCTGACAACACTGAGCTGGTCCTGCTGGTTCATCTGGGCCCCCAACGTGTTGGTCAAGGTCAAAAAACTTTATTTTGGCTGGAAAAGAAAATCTTTATTCCCAGAATATCACATGAATCACACCATGTCCCACCCTCGCTCCTTTATGTATAAAATACTGATAAAAAGTTTTCCAGAAGCAATTTAATTCCCACAGTGTCCCCTCATGGGAGAGCAGCTCATCCCAGAGCTGGAACTCATGCCACAGCAGGTGAGAAGCAGAAGGGAGGTCTTCAGTAAGGAAGGAAATGTCAACATGAGCAAAGCCACCAGAGCTCCAGGTTTGGCTCATTTCCCAACAGGGGGGACCTTGATCCCAGCAGAGCTCCAGCTCATTTCCTATGGCAAGGACCTTGCTCCCGCCAGGGCTCCAGCTCATCTCCCATGAGCAGGGGCCCTGAGCCCACCCGTGTCCCCCTGCAACAGAGGCTTGTTAGGGGTTTGACACAAACCACCTGAGAGCACTTGGATTTTTCCAAGTCCACCTTGGACTTCCCACGCAGTACAAAGGTGTTTGAAGTCACACAACATCAAAGCCAGTTCTCCAGCGGTTCCCCCAAGCCCCACATCCACCTTTGGACCCAGGGGACAGCAAGGATATTTGGCTCAGCAAGGGGAAATCAGCCTGTGCAGGGACAAGGAGATTCCAGAAGGCAAAACAAATCAACAGGAAAACCTACTGAAATGCCAAGCTGGGCTCAGAACCAGAAACATGATCCAGTTCCAAATATTTTATGGCTCCTACCACAGATGGGCCAGAGTCCCGCCCTGGTGTAAGACAAACCCTCCTACACCAAGTCACAACTACAGAAACTTTAAACAGTGACAACCCTAAATTCTGAACCCCAACACTGTAAGATCAAGTGGAATTGGAGCAGTTCATTGGAAGATAAAGACATTTGCCAGGGACCCACTGCAAGTGCCCAGCCACCCTCCCAGGTGACTCCCAAGGGCACTGCAGGCTGAATCCACCAGATTTCATACCAAAATAAATTTAAGGTAAATTTGTATTTAAGGTTTAGATTACAGAGCAAGACAGATGTTCTGTCACTGCACAATTCCTCTTTTCCTTTTAATTCCCTCCTCCCTTGGGCTCAAATGAAAACCAATTCTATGCTTGCTCTGCTGAAGTGTTGCCTTGGACAGCCTGGACAAATGGGGAGCACAAAGAGTAGGAAACGCCTCAGAAGCATCAAGCACATGCAGAAGCCTGTGGGTTGGGGCACATGATCCCTCCAGGTGCTCTGTCAGGGCTCCAGCACAGCCTGTGGCCTCCCCAGCCTGGCACGCCAGAGCAGCATGGCCAGTGTCTCACTTGCCCACACTCACTGAATCCATTTTTGGAATTATTAAAACCATTTCTCCCAGTTTGCAACAGGCTACATGATAAAAGCAAAGTGCAGCAAGGACAGGACACAGAACTTGTGATCTGTTACTAATCCAGAGACCCACAACCATTCCAGACAGAAAACCAGGAATTGCCAGCATAAGGCCACACCATCTGGATATGACACCTCTGTGCTGCTGTCAGACATCAGGGAATGCTCTAGACACATCGGGAAGGGAATGGATCTGAGGGGTGACTGAAATGGATGGTGCCCAAAATCCCAGAATGGCCCCTCTAACAGACTCCCCAGGCTGCAGGGAAAGCAGTGCTGGATTGAAAAGAGGCATCTCCCAGCTCAGGGTTGAACTGTGACAGGGAACATCTCAGGGGAAATGTGTCCCAGGCAGCCCCGCCCTGGCGGATGACACTGTGAGTGTCTGTCACAGTAACTGTGCAGGTGCAAAGCTAACACAGAGAACACCTTCCCAAGGATGGGGGACGTGACCATCCCAAGGCACAGAGCTTGAGGAACCTCTCCTGACCACAGCTGATGGTCAGTGACAGGCCTGCTGTGCTGATCCCACTGTCACTGTGATGGCAAAGCCCAGCAGGGAGCCTGTTCCACTTCACAATCAATCCCACACCTCCATCGGAGCACAGGGGACTCACCTGCTCCACCAACCCCAAAGTACCAGCTACAGAGCCCAGCACCCAACCAGCATCTCAGGCCAGGAGCACAGCCCACCCAGTGTAATGTGCACCAGCATGACAATGGCCCCCAGTTTTGGAGACTGGATTTGGTGGAGGAGGCAGGAGCACAGCACTTGGGTTCCCCTGGGAGCAGCAGGGCAGAGAGAGGTCCCAAGCACTCCTGGGGAGAGCTGAGCAGCACTGCAGCCTGAACCAGGGAGATCTGTGCTGGTTAGTGCTGTGTGTAGAGTTCACTGAGGTTTAACCATGCTCCAAGACCCCTCCCCACAAACCCTGCTCCTCCAAGCAGGTTGTGGATCTGCAGATGGGAACCCTTCACTTCCCAACTCTTTTTGCCCATGAACACTGTGAGGTTCTCTGTGCCATTCTTGCACTGCCAAGCACAGTGCTCGGGGTCAGTTCTGGCCAGCACAGATTCACTGCATCTGATGCTCTGCCTTGGCATCCTCCTGTCCCTGTGCCTCCAAAGGGATGTTCCTGCCTTGCCCTGCTGGGCACAGTGTTCACTTCTGCTTCCTCCGAACCAGATCCTCACATCTGCAGACATGAGGTGAGAGCAGGAAAGGCCAAGGAATTATTTTTACAGGGCCATTCTCAATCAGTGTCCCCAGACACATCCAGTTCCTGATGTGCTTTCCACATGACACGTGTCCAGGTGGGATTTGTAAACTCTGAAGTCCATGGGAAGGGCTCATCCAAAGCAGCACCCAGGGGGAAGTCCAGCCTGGACACAGTCCAACTTGCTCCAAAGGACAGTCTCTGGCAGGTGCCCAGCAGCTCATGTGAGATACTGCACCACAAGGAACATGATGACACAGGTCACAGCCATCCCCCCCAGCATCAGGAACTTGTCCTGGAAGGCGCGTTTCTCGATGAGCCGCATCACCGTGTTGGACAGGCCCAGCATGTTGGCAACATCCAGGATCTTCTTGTGAGTACCCTGAGAACAAAAGCACACCAAAGACACCATTAACCTCATGGTTATTCCACACTTCTTATTCCACAGTCCAAGAATATTTCATCATGGGTGGTGAGTGATGGATTCTGACCCATGAAACTTCCCTCAGCCAGCCATTTGACGGGAGGTGGCCACAGGAGCCTGGAAACAGCTGGATGTTGAGATTAATTAATTCACACACATGAACAGGAATGTGGTTAAAGACACAAACAATCTGCCTGGACAAACACACAGTAAAAGTGTCTCAGAATAATGCACTCCCTAGGGAGGAGTAAGAGTTTTCCTGGTCCTGCTCCAGACAGTCTAAAAAGAGCTTGAAGTTTGAAGCCTGTGTGCACACAGGGGGAACTGCCAGGAGGAGCCTTGTCACACCAGAGATAATGGACAGTGTCCCTCACAGTGACTTTGGGTCATCCTTGACAGAGCACTCTCCTTCAGGACGCTGAACACTGCTTTCACCTCTAAGCACAGATTCCCACCACAGTGCTCAACTCCATGCTTTGACTTTGAAATAAAAACTTCAGCTTCTCTTCTTCAGTCCTCTTTATCTTTGGTCTCAGAAGAGTGAAAATATGAAAAGGGGGAATTGTTTTGATCAGGAAAGCCCTCCAAGGACAGAATTTAGATCAACTAGACCAGACACACATGCACAGTTTCTCAATCCATAAAACACAGAGGTTTGCAATGCCAAATAAGAGTGTCTTCTTTTCAAGGCTATGCAGGTACTCAGGCCCTTGGCTGAAATCACGTTGTATCTCTCCAGTGACACATCATCACATTTTCACCCTTCATTTCCCACACCTCACATTAACCCCCCTGCATGCTGCTCTCAGGTTCAGCACTTCCCTGTCTCTGCAGAGTCTCTCCACACTGCCTCAGATGAAAAACAAACCTTGCTGGGAGAAGGGAACCCGAATACGAAGCTTTAATATGAAAGCAAATGATAAAAAGTGAAAACTCTTCAATTCTTGCAGTCATGAACAGTGGAACTGTATAATTCCAGAACAGTTAAAGTGGCAATCTGGGAATACTTGGCCAACAAATCTATTTATACCAAATAACCACAGAGTTACAGAGAACAAAGGTATTAGGGAGTGTCCAAAGGAGGTACATGAGGATGGTGAAGGGTCTGGAGGAGCCACATGAAGAGTGGCTGAGGTCAGTTGGCTTGTTCAGCTGGAGATGAGGAGACTGAGTTGAGACCTCAGCAGCGTCTGCAGCTCCTCCTGAGGGGCAGGCACTGATCTCTGCTCCCTGTTCCCTCCCAGGGAACAGCTGGAGCTGTGCCAGGACAGGGTCAGGTTGGATCTCAGGAAAAGGTTCTTCCCCCAGAGGGTGGTGGGCACTGCCCAGGCTCCCCAGGGCAGTGGGCACGGCCCCAAGGCTGCCAGAGCTCCAGGAGGGCTTGAACAGTGCTCTCAGGTACAGGGTGGGATGGTTAGGGTGCCTGTGCAGGGCCAGGAGTTGCACTGAATGATCCTTAGGGGTCCCTTCTAACTAAGGGAATTCTAGGATTCCACATGAACCTTAATGACTTTGTAAGCTGTCTCTCTATCAGCTGCTTCTGCCAGATGTTAAAAGGCAACAAAGTCTGTCAGTGTAAGAAGAGCTGGGTAAGGGGAAAAGGAACATGAACAGATGTTTCCTCATCTGTGAGGAAGAAGAAATATCCCCCTGAGAACGCAAGAACTTGACGGCTCCAAAGTGCAGACCATCCCCAGCCGTGGGCAGAGACACCCAACAGATCCCTGCTGCAGCTGCCCCAAACTGCCCCGGCTGCCACAGCCAGGGCTGCAGGAGCCCCAGAGTGATCCTCCAGGAACCAGGCCCATCCCTGCCATCAAACACCAGGAGCAGCCAGACAGGACTGTTCCTACAACAAGAACCAGCATTTCCCCTCATCTTTTTGGGGCAGCAGCTCCTCCCAGGGCTCCTCTACCACTGGCTTGCTGTGGTTGAGCTGTGCCCTGGGACAGAAGGCACCTCCTTCTCTGGGATCCAAGTGCTTCATCCAGCACTCATCAGAGATGACCTTGAATCAGTGACATCCCAGCCTGGAGAATAAATTCCAATTCCCTGCGTGCAGCACAGGGACACTGATGACTGGATGGCCCAGGCTAATGGGATCAGCCACCAAAGTTACCCAGTGCTCAACACAGAGGACAAATGTCTATAATTCTCTGGGGATGCAGGGACTTCAAGAAAAGTACCCTTTTCAAAAAGCATTTACAACCCCAAATCCTCTCCCAGCACCTCGCAGCCTTTCTCCTCATGTGTGTGCAGCTTGGCTCCTGCATGTGAGCTGCAGTGCAGGCCAGGCTTCCCCTGCTTGGCACACCATGGATATTTGATTCCTGACCAGAACAGGAATTCATGTCACTAAAAATGCCTAAATCTTCCGGCAGATACATCCCAGAACAGACAACAGCAGTTATCCACATCAGAAGATGAATACAACACATAAAAGGATTTCCCCACATTTTTCAGATATCGAGTTTCTCCCCATACACATTAAAAAGTTTTGTATCTTTGAGCTGTTTGCTCAAAATTTAGCATCACTTTGAACAGCCTTTAAGACAAATATTTGCTCTTAAGAGATATGCAGAAATACAGCTGAAATCAGCAGTGTTTGAGTGAGGAGGGATGTTGAGGTCCATTGCCTTTATTACTGAGGTACATTCTTCATTACTAAGGTGCATTATCTTTATTACTAATCTCACACACAAGTGCTTTATATCAGCGTTGTGGCTGCTGAGTGATGTTCATCTGAACCAACACCTGCCAGCCAGTTGCCACCCCTTCTGAACTGAACCAAAACCAACAATCAACCAAAGAAAAAACAAACATAAGGGAATAAAACATAACATTGAGCACTCCAGATACTGCCCTGTGGGGGAAGGCCAGCCGGCCCAGAAAGACCTTCAAGATATTACTAACAGGATAATAAAGTGGAAAGATTTGTAAAAATTTGGGCCTTTCAAGCATCCTCAGCTCGGAGCACTGAAACAACATACGTATTGATTTTACAAAGCCTGGTCATCATAAACACAGAAAAACGTGGGGTCTTGCTGCTGAAAAACAATGCCCCACCTTTAGTGTGACTCTCTGGTCCCTCAGGCCCTGCAGGATGTTGGTGCCACTGCCAATAAGCTCATCCATGCCTCGGTGGGCACTCTGCAGGGACTCGTTATACTGTAAGGTTTCGTCGATCGGGATGGTGGTGTCAGAGTCCTGTGGGGAAAGGCAGGGACTCGGTTACCTGCTCGCTCACACACAACATGCACAAACCCCCCAGGGCCTGGGGCACTGGGGGCAAAACAGCTTCTTCATAGGGGTAGTAAGTGCAACATTGCATGAAAAAAATTTAAAGATGGAGGAAGCCAAAAGGCAAAGCTGATCAGCTGTTCCACTGCATTTAGATCTCGAGGATAAAGAGCTTAAAAGCAGAGAATTTTTGTAATCTCAGTTTATGATTTATGCAGAAAAGGGTATTGCAAGAGAGAACATCAAAGCTACAGAAGGTGTTTAACGAGGAGTCATTTGATCATGGCAAGTGAAAGACTTGTGGAAGATTTCACACCATATTTCTTAGCAACAAAAAGTCTGAAAAACACAATATTTGGAGATGACATTCTAAACATTTACAACATGGTGCAAATTTCTGCTAGTGAGGGCAAACAGTCACAGGCCTGGTTCCCTGAGATCTGGCTCACTCGTCAGCCAGGGCCTTATAAGAAAAAAAGTAATTAAAAATTAACATTTTTCATGTTTTTTTCAGAAAATATGCATTTGCTCAACTAGGAACTAGAAATCTTGAAATGAAAAGAATGGGATAAAACACTAATCTAGACTACACAAGAGGGCAAAGGATGTGATCACTTGTGTCTTCAAAGGCCTCCAGTTCAATCTTCTCTGGACACCACTCCATCCAGAGAGCAAGGAAATGGCACATTGCTCCCACCTCTGTAGAGCAGGAATGGTGACACTGGTCAGTGGGGGAGCACTGATCACCTGCTCCCAGGTACTCAGAACAAGAACTACCCAAAGGCAGAACTCCTTCCTGGAGCTGGTGAACACTCTGCACGTGCCTGTGAGCAGCAGGTTACACACAGGTTACATCAGTGAATGTGCTCTGAGCTGAGTCTCTGCTTAAAAACCCACGAGTTGATATGAAAATGCCCTTCAGGATCCAGTGTCAGGTGCTGCAGTGCCTGGGCAGGGGTTCTGTTGACAGAGAGAAGGGAGAGCCAAGGGGAGAGCTGTGGAGCCACAAGGTCCTGGTGAAGAGGCTGTGACAGAACACACACTGCCCCACTGCTCAGGGGTCACCGAGGCCGACCCGATCTGGGCTCGAGCCTGTGAGCAGAAGCACTTGGATTGGTGTGGGAATGGCTCTTACTCCACATACTCAGTAACCTTCAAATCAGCAGGGATTTCATTTCCTATACAAGGGGGGTTTTTTATATACTATAAGGCAGCAATAAAAATATGAGAGTAGATTCGTGACCCCCCTCCCAGGAGACGAGATGACACCAGAGCTTTGATTTGCTGTTTGTGGTTTTCTGCAGAATGGTCCAGGGAAGGCTTTAAAGATAAAGACCATTTTAAACTGTGAATTAAGCCAAATGTTCAGAATAGCTTCCAAAAACTGTTCTGGATGTCACAGTGATTTACTCAGGATGCTCAAATGCTCAGTTGACATCTCCATTGAATTGAATAGGGGAGTATATAAATAGGAACCGTGTAACTTCTAACAAAAATAAGCCAACAACTGACAAATAAATCATCATTTTCCTATTAAAGCATCATTTCAAAGTCACATTTTTGTAGCAGGCTAAAAAGAAAGACAAAATAATTGTGTAGTTTCTTTCATCTGAGACACCTTTCAACATCTGAAGGAGAAAAAAACCCAATGTGCTCTGTATTTTGAATCTGTAAGCCTGCTATTGCTCTTTAAAACTGTTCTGCTTCCACATGTTTTATTTCTGAACAATGAATTTTCCTGTAGGAAAACTTGTCCCTATTTGCAGAGGAACACCAAAGTGTTTAAAAATAAATCAGTTTCAAGTTTCAGTGTTCAAGTCTTGTTTATAATTTTGAAATAGCCAATAAATAGCAGACATTATCTTTCTGGCAAGCTTTGAGAAGTGCATGGAACTGCCCAAATCCCAAGCAAATAGGATCCCCCACATTCATTCTTCCTTGCCTTAACAGTGACTGACAACACAGATAACGAATGTTATGGGAGGTGCCTTTAACAAAAAAGGGGGGGGGGAAAGGAAGAAAAAAAAAATTTAAATAATGATTATTAAAAACCCAAAACAAAACAAAAAACACACTAATAAAACCAAGACTAACTTTTCAGTTGCAGAAAAGTGAAATCTGAAAGCAAACCTACATTACTCAGAGCACAATTCCTCCAGGAATTTGCACGGGGGGGACTTCCCGGTGGAGGAAATAAGAATTAACAAGAACAGGTAGAACATATTCATGTTATTATAAACTTTTGACTCATTTCTAGGCAAAAAGCAAGGGCTTTGTCCCAGCTTTGTATTTGGGTAAGTAGAAGTTTGCTGACATCTACTGCCAGCGAGGTGTATAAAGTCAGGCTTTCTACAGATCTCAGGATCTGACACAAATCCAAGTCAAACGGACACTTTGGTACCTACATCACTTACCCTTTTGCAACTGCTCTACGAAGCCAGGTGGAACTGCACTAGATAAAAGAGGAGGAGCAGCTTCTGGAGCCTTTTCCTGCTGCCTCTTAAGAGCTTAACTTTTCCTCATGAGAGCTGTACTTTATCCACAGCTATTGTGATTCCTCTCTCCTTTACTCACTGACACTCAGAGCAGCATTTAGCAGCCCTGCCTGAAGCTGCTCTGCCGGAGGGCAGCTCCTGGAGCACAGAGAGCTAAAACACAGCATGTTTACACTGGTAGCACAGCATATTTACATTGGTGGTGAAGGTCCGGGCCAGCAGCTCCTCCCGCTGCCGCTCCTGCTGCTCCCGCAGGTACCGCCGGTGCTGGAAGTTCCTCAGGGCTGTCTGAAGGTGCTGCACGTCGTATTTCAGCTGGTCAACCCGCCTGGGAAGGGCCAACGACAGCGTAAAAACACTGCTCTCTGCTGGTGGTTTCCATATGAACAATGGAACATTATCAATTACAAAGGAATGATGGGTTCTGATTCTCTAGAAGATGCAGGACATTCAATGTCAGGCCAAAGTTCCACACTTATCTTCCCTGCCTCATTTTTCAACTAAACAGGTGATTTGTTAAGAGGTGATTATTTATTTTAGTCAATTATTTAGTCTCCAGGTTAACGACAGAATGTGAAGGAGAATTTCTGAGCTGTCTCAAAGCATTTCTGATATTTAACAGCTTGCTTTGAGCAAAAAGGTGCAATAAATACATGGGAGAGCTAACTGGCAAGCTTCAGTCATCCTATTCCATGACTAGCCTCTTTCAGGAGTTATAGCTATCTACTCCTCATTTAACACAGGTTTGGAAAGATGGTAGGATTTGTACAGGTTCTGCTCTATGACCCACCCTTCACATAAAACAAAGCTTTCAAGACTCATTAATTAGCACTATGTTCTTAAGTTTGGATATTTAGTAAAAGGAGCTTGAGAGACAGTGGGCAACACAGGAGGCATCTGGGCTGAAACAAATCGTGTCCAGAATTCCAGTGGCTCTGATTAAATGTTTGATAATGTTTGATTGCCAGATTAACACTAGATAACTGATTACCTTGATTATCAGACTATCCTGGTCTAGTGGAAGGTGTCCCTGCCCATGGCAGGGAGTGGGAACAAGATGATCTTTAAGGTCCCTTCCAACCCAAATGAGTTTGGGATTCTATAAAGAAATCCATGACTATCTCACATACATATACCTCTATAACACAGGTGACTTGAAATCCATCCCTACCATCTACAAGGGCATTTTGGGACTAAACATTAATAACTGAATCACAGAATTAATTAAGAACAGCAAGTCCTGATGGCTGTGGTCCAACCTCCTGCTCAAACCAGTGCTCACTTTAGAAATCTTATTTTAGTCACCAACAGCCAGGAAAACAGTCGAGAAAAAACAGCACTAACTGAAGGAACTTTACTCCCTACCTCCACAAATGCATTAAACCCAAATATCATATAGAGTGGAATTTTATTTAAGCATCCAAGTGCATGTTCTGCTCATCTGAGAACAGAGCTATGACTTCAGCTCCATCACCAGTCTGGGCTTGATGATCTTTGAGGTCTTTTCCAACCTTAATGCTTTCGTGGTTAAATGCAGGAAAGTAATTTTGCCTCTGTGCCTCAATTTTGCCACTGCAGAACACAGAGGGAAGTTATGCAGAGTATAAAGCTTTCACACAACTCAAAAGGCAAAGGTCTTCAATAAATTTAATTAAAATAATTACAGAGACTACCCTGCTCCATCAGAGCAAAGTAGGTGAACTCACAGCTTGGCGTTCTGCCGCTTGTTGGGAGGTTCTTTGCTGGACAGAATTTCCAGGCGTTCCAAGTTGCTGAATATATTGTCTATTCTTGCCTGGATCTCATTTTCTACTACTGCAAGGAAATAAAAACATCATTTGATTTTAATTAAAAAACTGCAATCTGATGAAGGTAAAAGCTCAAAAGCATTCAAAGCTGTATGTAAAACCTGAGAGATGCAAATCCTTACTGGATGAAAATCAGATAACTGAAAACTATAAATATCATGAAATGCCACTTCTTTAGCTCAGTAATTTGACACTCTCACCTCTCCCTCCTCTTCTGAGAAGGGAGTTAGGAAAGCCCCTGCTATCTCTAGACACATTTATTGCTCTTTCCCTATCACTTCCATGAATTAGGATTTCAGGCTCCCACATTCCTTCTGCAGCCCCTTCGTTCCCTCAGCAGGACTGGCTCTCACAAGCCAGGATGATCCTCACAAGGATGGGGATTTAAACCTCTGAAAGCTGTTGAAACATCCCTAGGGCAGGGCAGACTGACAGAGTAGGGCAGGATTCAGAGTGGGCAGAACTGGCAGACACATAGCTCAGAGGGACACAGCCGGAGCAGGGCTGAGGCCCTTACAACATGAAAACAAGGCCACAAATAATTGCTTCTGTAATCATCTGTATCACAATTGCTTCTGATAATCTGAGTAGGAAGAGCAGAGGGGCCATAAAACTGCACAGCAAACTTGTGTACTTGGACTTCAGTGAGGTGGGAAATGGCACAGCTGGGAAACAGCTGGATGGCTGCAGGTTCTGCAGCCGCTGCACAGCGACACTGGGCACAGGGCACAGCCCCCTCCCCGTGTGACACCCCATTTCCTACCCACGTCTCAATCCAGCGTTTCACAGCCCAGAGAGGTGCACAGAGGTGAGGAGAGGAGCCTTGGTACACCTGACAGCGCTGTGTGTGCACAGCTGGACACAGCCCCAGCCCTGAGGACGCTCCTGAGCCCTCACCCCACCCTGGCCACATCCAGTACCAATCCTCACCGAGCCCTGCCGACCCCATTTGTCCTTCTTTCACATTTAGACTAAAGAGGAATACAGAGGAGCATCATTAACCACCTGCTAATTACTCCATGAAATGTCAGCACTTCCCAGAAAATCACATTCAGCAGAACCCAGAAAAGCCAAGAGAACACAGGCACCTTTTCTTTACCCCTGGATCTCACAAAATTAAAGAGCAACAGATTCACACCTATAGACAGAAATCCAATTGTCCTAATTCATGTCTCCACCATTTACTACAGCTAAACCCAGCAGAAGAGTGCCAGAGAGCAGACAGACAGTTACAGCAGCTTTTCTTAGACCAAACAACACTATTAAATGATTTCTTTGAGCAAGGAGGGACTATGTGCTCAAGAGTTGGAAAAGACAAGCAGCAAGTTTGATTTCATGGCCCCTATTCCTGCTCTTCAGCCACAGATAATCCTTTTTCTTATAAATTCTGAAATACACACTAATATCTAGAGCACTATCTGTATCTTTATAAGTGTATAAATAGTCACTATGTTCATTTACTGACCATGTAAAATGTACATAATTCTATCTCCTGAAATGGTCTCAAATAGCAGAAGCAAGATGAAAAATTATATTAATTTTCAAGGTTTTCAAAATCACACACAGGGAACAGCAGCCTGGGAATTCTGGTAGTGTAGGAGGAGTAGTACAACCACCACAAAAAAACCCAGAACCAGGATTGTTGTTATTTTTTGTTAGGAAAGTAATTACAGCCTTTCCTAATGCAAAGTCATATTTCACAAGAGTATTTAGAGTAACAGAAGTCAGTGCACATGTAATAAATGCATCCAGTCAATGCACTGTCCTTTCACCTCAGAAGTTCCTGATAAAGCCCATTATTAGTGACTCATGCAGGAATTAAGCCTGCAAAAATAGGTCCAAAATACATGGGCCAATTCTGCACTGGGGTAAAAAGTCCTGCCACACATATCAGAGCACTTTCTTATTACCGTCATTTATGAGCACAGGGTTAAAGTCCAAATTCACTGAGGCGATTTCAGACCTAATGGTTCTACACATTTCCCACAGGCCGGTGGAATTACAGCTTCTGACTCTGATGCAGCAGCAACTGTCAGGATCAGCCTGCTCGAATTCCTGCACACCAAATCTCAGCCTCTTCCCCAGAAGCTGCACTGAGCATCTTTAGGGGAAGGCTGCCAGTTGGTGGATGCTGAGGGAACAACATAGCAGGGCAGGCAGTCACATCCTTCAGCCACATCCCAGAGTCACATCAGCTTTTTGGGTTCTAACAAACCAGCCCAGTCATACCGTGAAGTTGCAGCTCTGTCCACACCAAGGTGTTCATTAATTGGGCATCCACAAGGGCACTGATGTGGGGCTTTTAACCTGGTTATGCTGAAGGGCCTCCACAGACAATGAGTTCCAAAATCTAACAGCACCAAAATGTAGAACTCCAGTATCAGGACACTATAAAAGCACCCACAGTAAGCCCTATTTGTCAGTTGAAGGATTACAATAAGAAAATGAAGTAAATTCTTATTCTGTCTTTCCCTGCTCTGTTCTTCATACAAAACATCACTTTCTTGAAGCTAAACAGTAAAATAATTGTGATGCATTCCAAATTGGTGATGTGTTGAAGGAGTTGATGACAATGACTCAAGAGCCAAATTTGTCTCAGTAATGATTGTAAATACAATGATAAAGCACATAAGCTAAATCAGATCAGTCCCTCACTAGTCCATCACTTACAGTGCACTGACTCCTTGTCTGAAGTCTCCAGGCGCCCCATGTAAGACTGGACCTCATGGACCTGCCTGTCAAGAGACAAAGAATAAATGAACAGAGGAGTCAGTAACAGCTATAAAATCATTTTTCAATACCTCATTTTTCAGCTTTTCTGAAAAGTGCTTTTAAGAACAAAACAGGAATCAGCAACACAGTGTTCAGTGCGGACAGCCCCTCGCTGACCACCAACACAGTTCCAAGTTCTGCTCTCACTTCACAAGCACCTGCAAAGTAACTTTGTTTAAAAACAGAAATCAAAGGGAAGCACAGAACAGCTTTTCTACAAGAACTAGTGGTTCAGCATGGCCTGGAGGTGACAGTGGGGAGATACCAGAGAGCAGAATGGCACAGAAGGTGAACTAGGAATGTTTTTCACTGTCTCACAACATATGAATTACAGAGACATCAAGTGAAATTAAAAGCTTAAAATTTTAAGGAACTACTGCTGCTGGACAAGCAGTAGCAAAGGGAAACAAAAGGAAAAAATACTGATGGCTGTTAAATTCTTGTTTCAAGCCCCCAAGCCTCACATTTTGGGGAGACTGGGACAACATTACACTGAAGTATTCCATATGTTTGTCCATTTCTTGCTGTGTTTCCCAGAGAGCTGCAGTTGGGCAATGCTGGGCTATCCTGGGACAGAAGGACCTGTGGACACACTTGGTGTGACCAGTCTCTCAGCAGCTGCATTCCACTTCAATAAGGGCACTTTACTGGTGGCTTTGATTAAATTTGATATTTACAAAAATATCATGACCTGTTTTAAAAACAAATTTTAAGAGACCATAATTTTGGTCACATTAGTGATTCTTTCTCTGAGGCAGGTACCATCTGACAATTCCAGCACAAATGTTTCTGAAGCCAGATCTTCATACGGTACTACTTGGAATTAACTACAGAACTAATTCAATATCCAGGATCTTGCAGCCCATACTTTTTCTATGGGTTTTTTTTTAAATCAGCTTCTCCAGGATACCCCAGACTTGCTCTTAAACTGCCTTTTTGGAGATTCAGGTGTAGGAGCCAGAAAATTCACTAAGTCTTGGGAGAAGGCAGAAAGAGAGTTACAAACTCATGGTATCCCCAGGCTGACAACAAACTACAGCAGAAACACAACTCAGTGACTGCTCAGCTCCCCAGAGAAACTGTGACTGCTCCATCCCTGGAAGTTTCCAAGGCCCAGCTGGACAGAGCTTGGAGCAACCTGGGATAGTGGAAGGTGACCCTGCAGGAGGGTGGAACTGGGTGAGCTTTAAGGTCCTTCCAACCCAAACCATTCCACGATCACAGAATAAGGCAATACAGAACCAGAAACCCAACAAGACCATTCCCCTTATCCATAACAGCTGCTGTTATGGATCTGCAGTTCCAGATCTCCACCGGAATGTCCTGCTTTTCCCTACAGGGTCACTCTATCACTGTCCAGTGACACAGAAATAATGATTCAATACATAGTTCAATTCCATGAAAGTCTCTTACCACCCCACCTCCCTTAAAAGAGCTCCATAAAGCATCAAATTACCACAGAAATTTAGAATACTGGATTAACTGTATCTTTTGGCCTCTTCCACATCATTCCATATGGAATAATAACAGAGCTGCAAGATTTTTTTCTGCCTCATTTTGTGATTTTCACACCACTCCTCCTTCCCCAGATCAGCATTATCCTTGGAACAGTGGGGTTTATCCTCAAGGAGCTTCCAGAGGTGGTTTAAACCGCAGCAGCCAGACTCCTCAAACCCTACTGCCTCAAAAAACCAATATAAATGAGCACCACTTAAATGAACGCACATTAATTAGCGGGGAACAATTAATAATTAATTAACAAGTGGCCTGAGCCGAGTCCTTTGGGGCTGACATGGCAGCAGTGGCTCAGCTGGGGCAGCCCCGGCCCTTGTTCCCCCTCTTGTTGTGCTGGCAGAGCCCCTCACACCCCTTGTTACCCTTCCCACACCCCTCACACCCCTTGTTACCCTTCACACACCCCACACACCTCTCACACCCCTTGTTACCCTTCACACACCCCACACACCTCTCACACCCCTTGTTACCCTTCCCACACCCCTCACACCCCTTGTT
>VWZF01003557.1:702914-765203 GCA_013396755.1 Sclerurus mexicanus | reverse complement strand
CCTCTCCAGCTCTCCTGGAGCCCCTTTAGGCACTGGAAGGGGCTCTCAGGTCTCCCTGGATCCTTCTCCTCTCCAGGTGAACACCCCCAGCTCTCCCAGCCTGTCCCTATGGCACAGGGGCTCCAGCCCTCAGAGCCGCTCCGTGGCCTCCTTTGGACTCGCTCCAGCAGCTCCATGTTCTTTTTATATTTGGGATACATATGGACACACAGCCACGTGCACCCGTGGAGATGCAGCCCCTGGGGCTGCCTGGCCAGCAGAGGTGTCAGGGGCAGGGCACTGGGCATGTGGTGACATCTCTGTCCTGCCAGGGATCCATCCCACGACTCCTCTTGCAATCCCAGCTCAGAGATCCAGGCCAGGTACTGACTTTCCTGTACCTGGCCAANTCAGCTGCAACACAGCAGAGTTGCTGTGCCGGGCTCCCATGTCACTCAGCAAAGGTGGTGTCCTGAGGGAGCTGCCTTGGGGCTGCACCCCCTGCATGGTGTCATGTTCCCGGCAGGGACACCTTCCACCAGCCCAGGATGCTCCAAACCCTGTCCAACCTGGCCTTGGACACTCCCAGGGCTGGGGCAGCCAGAGTTTCTCTGGGCACCCTGTGCCAGGGCCTGCCCACCCTCACAGACAAGATTTCCTTCACAATATCCCATCTAACCCTGCCTTCTGGCAGTGGGAAGCCATTCCCCTTGTCCTGTCCCTCCATTCCTTGTCCCAAGTCCCTCTCCAGCTCTCCTGGAGCCCCTTTAGGCACTGGAAGGGGCTCTCAGGTCTCCCTGGATCCTTCTCCTCTCCAGGTGAACACCCCCAGCTCTCCCAGCCTGTCCCTATGGCACAGGGGCTCCAGCCCTCAGAGCAGCTCCGTGGCCTCCTTTGGACTCGCTCCAGCAGCTCCATGTTCTTTTTATATTTGGGATACATATGGACACACAGCCACGTGCACCCGTGGAGATGCAGCCCCTGGGGCTGCCTGGCCAGCAGAGGTGTCAGGGGCAGGGCACTGGGCATGTGGTGACATCTCTGTCCTGCCAGGGATCCATCCCACGACTCCTCTTGCAATCCCAGCTCAGAGATCCAGGCCAGGTACTGACTTTCCTGTACCTGGCCAAGGTTCACTCATTTCAGGGACATCCAAACAGGATCTACAACCACCACAGCTGGCAACAGACCAAGAAGGTCATGAGGAGGGACCTGTTGCCCTCTTGGAGGAAATACTCATTTTCCAAGATATGAAGACTCTGGTGACCACTTTGATTCTTTTGCTAAAGTTCTGTGATACCTGGACTCTTGATATGGATGCACTGTCCCAGAGTGACACACAGGTGGTTGTTGTTTCTCACGTGGCTGGGAGGCAAAGCCTTGCTCTGGGGCTGTATTAAAACCTTTCAGTTCACTCCTCTGTACATGATTTTTAGCATGTTTGGACCAGATAATCCACCACAGCTGAAGCCACAACCCTTTCTTGTATGTACTGGGCTACAAAACCCCATATGCTTTATGGTCAGAGTCTGCTGAGCCCCAGAACTCCTGACATCTTTTAACTTCCTGGGAAAATCAAGGAGAACATGGATTATTAAAAAAAAAAAAAAAGAAAAAATATATAGGCCAGTTAGTCAGGGCAGCAGGACATTGTTTTGTCCAACGAAAAGCTCCAATTAGGACTATGATTGATTAAAAACACTGATTAAAATCAAACACTGATTGATTAAAAAGCTGCAATTAGTACAATGATTTCTTCTTGTCAGTGTAGTTTAATGGAAAATAATTCTTGTCAAGAAATGTAAGTTCATCGTAATAAGTGCTCGATTGGGAAAAGTGGGGAAAGGCCTGTATTCTGTAATGATTCAATACATACCTCAAGATCTGGCATTTCAAAGTTACCAGGAGCAGCTTCTGCCCTTGTGGCCTGGATGAGCTCTCAGCTCTCTCCTTCTCCACCATTTCTTCCCTCTATTCAATGGTGTCATTTTATACTTATTTCTCAGGCTTTGTTAGGCTGATTCTGCCCTTTTCTGGCTTTGTGCTGCCTGTCCCACCTGTGCTGTGGAGAGAAATCTGCTTTGTCACCAAGAATAGTGTCTTAACACTGGGGTCCATCCAGAGAAAATGCCCTAATGCAGTTAAACACACTGGTTAAACCCTCAGCTCTCTTCAGCAACCTCAGCCCTGTCCTGCACTACACTTAGGCAAAGCCTGAATAACTGTACGGCAGAAATTGAAGATAGTAAGTAATGATAAACCTTGGAGGAAAGGTGAGAGATTATTTTCAGACACCTCCTGGTGTGGAACTGGTCAAAACGGGAAGCCTTGAGGCTGGAACAGTCTCCAAAGTGTTTGGACTGTTTTCTGTTCCAGACTGTTTTCTGTTGTTAGTCATTTGCAGTTCAGGGTGAGCACCTGAAGAATGCAGTCTAGTCACAGGAGAACAAGTCCCTGAGCATCACACAGCTATAAACGAGTGAAGTAACTACACATCCTTAATTAATGAGAGATTCTGCCCCTGCGGGTCCATCCCTTGCGTCTCAGATAATGCATCAAACTCTATCTGCCCTGCCCTGCCACTCAGCCAGCCAGGCCTCTGGCAAAAGATTATCCCCTGGCTGTCAAACAAGCCCCAGAAATCACATCAGTCCAAGAATAAACAGCGTATCAACAAAACCATCAACTGCAGCAGTAACAAACACATTCCTGTCCTTTGCTCCCCCTTCCCTGAGCCATTATACCCCATTTTCAAACACTTTCTGGAAATAGGTTGAATGAATAATACGCAGTGGGATTTCCCTCCTGACCAGGTCTGAGCGAGGTATCACAGGAGCCCTGATGAAATGGCAAGCACAGAAATACAAGAAGAGATTTCTGTTCTTTTGTGAAGAAATTGATTTTTGCCAGAAACAACACTGAGACCAAGCGTTGGTTCTTGTTAGACTTCAAGTCCTTCCAGGAGGAGTCCTTCAGCAAATTGGCTCATTTAGACACAACAGCCAGGAGCATGGAGAGGGGGAAGAAGGGTTTTGTTCAAGGAAAGCCTCTGTATTGTAAACAGGATAAAAGGGGATGGAGAGAGTCACTTATCACTGTCTAACGTGTCCCCAGGTCATTCCTGTGTAGCATCTACTGGAGGGAAAGGATTTCATGTTCAGTGTTCTCCCAGGTTTCTGGGAGAAAACTGGGGGATTCTCTCTATCACACAATCTTCAGACCCCTTGTTCATTCCCAGTCCAAGTGCATTCCCAGCACGCAAACCCCATTTCTCTTCCCTATTGCTCTCCTCAGCCTTGTAAAGCCTGGCAGCACTGAAGGAAAAGCTGAATCCTCCAGGGTCTCCTTTGCTCTGCCTGCACCAGCCTGTTCCCCTCTCTCAGATATGGGACTTGGGTCTCTCTCTGAAAAAGCTGATGCTCTGCTTAGTACCAGACGCCCATAACGTGTCCCTCCATTACCCTGAGCATGATCCCAAGAGGCACAGAAACTCTTTCCCCCTGTCCCTTTCTGCCCCCCTCCCTCCCTTTTTCAGGCACTCCTTTCGTGCTTCCCTGATACTCCTAACCGCGGCTTTCCCAACAAAGGCGAACTGCACCCCAGGGCACACGGCCCCGGCGAGATGAAGATGAGGCCTTGATGGAGCTGCTCTGAGTCCAGCTGCAGGCCATGGGCTGCATGTCCCAGCTCTGACAAGCTCCCGGACACAAGCCAGACCTCCCAGCGCGCCTCCAGCATTTCTAGGCTGGGGAAGTGGGGAAGAAGAGAAGGGGAGACATGACAAGAATGTCGGAGACTCATCTATCAAATTTCTCAGACTGTTGGGTGATGTGCTGGACACGGGTCTCCCTGGGCAAGGAGCTTTTAAAGGCACATTGCACCTTCCTGCTCATCTTCCCAAATTAAAAACATTTCTGCACAACTATCGTGGTCAGTTTTGAGACTGATCTGTGGCCAGGAGAGTCACAAATGCTCAACCATCATTCCCTTCTTCATAAATATTGCAGGTTAAGGGGCGTGGCAAAGATGGGGAAGGTCAGGCAAAGGGAAAAAGGGGTTCAAGAATATCTCTACCATTTCACTCCCTCCCTTCTGCAATGATGCCAGGGAAATATGACAGAAATAGGAATAAGAATAGAAACAGGAATAGGAGTAGAAATAGGAAACAGAAATAGAAATAGGAAATAGAAAGAGAAAGAGAATGAAAAAAATACTTAGTGGTGAGAAGGACTGCAGCATTCCCCAGCCTGAGGGGTCTCTGTGACACAAATAGTTGAGGGTTTGGAGAATACCCTGTGTAAGTACATTTGCCTCACTTTTATCCTTCCCTAGGTGACAGCCAGAGAGGGCTGCTGGGGGTGCAGGGCTGACCTTGCTGGGGTTTTGGTGCAGGCACTGCATGGTTGCATTGGTACCCCCATGCCCCCAGTGCACTATAAATGTTGTATCATCACAGTAATGATTAAACATGACTCAGCTCTCCATGCAGCACTGAATTCCTCATGCCTTTTCCCTGCTCATCATACCTGTTTGACCTTATCGAGAAAATTCAGGAAACAGGAGCAAAGAGCCTCCTCCAACAGAGACAAGGAGGCAGAAGAGGCAAGAAATTACATTGCTTTGTCCAGGCAGTGAACAGATGAATTCCAGTAATCCTGCCAATACTCCTTCCTTTTGCCCAGCAACAGGAACTTGTTAGGAACATCAGCTGCTGAGGTGGCATCTCCCCTCAATCCCAAATCCCACAGAAATCTCCGAGTTCAGGCCTTAGAAGCTCTGGCTTTTTGTGTTTCTTTACTGGGCGCCCTGTTTGATACACACCTGTGTTAGGCCACGTCCTGTCTGGGCACTGCTGTCACCATGCACTGGGTGCACAGTGTAACACTTACATGGGGAAATCTTAAAATCTGCAAGCAAAACCATGTGCTATTCTAATTTTTCCAGGGGTCAGTTCCCTGACGGTCAGTCTCTCTGAAATGTGTCAGGTTAAGAATTCCATCAGAATTAGACAACATCATCAGCTGCTTCGAGAAATTTTAGGCGCAGATCTTTTGTGCTCTTTCCCAATGAATAATCAGCCATTTCCTGGGTCTAATTTTGGCAAACCAACCCGGATAACTGCAGTTCATTAGCTTAATAGGTTAATGCTGGACTGCTTCCCAAGTCAAATCTGGATGTCAATCTGCCTCACACTCACATTTTGTCAATATGAGGGATCTTGAAATGAAGGAAAAATGTGAAAATCATTTTCATCCCTGTTTCATCAGCGGGATAATCCAGGCATGACGAGCTGGCTGTGCCAGGTACCTCTCCCAGCATCTCTCAGGCTGGCCGGGATGCTCCAGGGGCTGTGAAATGTTTGTTGTTAAACCAGCCTGACACAAAGAGGCCCCAGGAGCTGCGTGCACCCACAGGATGGATGTCTTCTCCTGTCAATCCAGCCCGAGTCCCCCGAGAGGGAAAACGGGATTGTCTGTAGCAGTGAGGGGGAGAGTCCTCTGAAGAATGTCATGCAGGAATTTTCCTAAAACCTTCCCCAGTAATCTGAACAAAACCTTTCCGAGTCTCTGGTGTTGTAAGGGAAACCAGGTGAAACTGTGGGGGCTGAACCGAGGCATAAAAGATGGAATTCGCTGTTCTGTCCAGCCTGGAAGCTCCTGTGCCAGAGTCATAGAATCACGGAATCATAGGATGGTTTGGGCTGGATGGGGCCTTAAAGCTCATCCAGTGCCACCCCCTGCCATGGGCAGGGACACCTTCCACTAGCCCAATTTGTTCCAAGCCCCATCCAACCTGGCCTTGGACACTTCCAGGGATGGGGCAGCCACAGCTTCTCTGGGCAACTACTACACATCCATAGTACCAGGCTGGGGCTTGCTCAGAGTGTCATCAGAGTAGTGTGGTGCTTTCCAGGCCAATTCCCAACGCCCAGGGAAGACTGATGCTCTGCTCAGAGGGGTCCCAGGAGTTTCACAGGAATCTGGACTGTAGTGGCACTTTGGAATGTACAGCACAGGCTGCACAGGGGTCCCTCCAGGGGAATCTTTTTACCAGGCCTGCACTCTCATCCTACACACTTCAGCCCTCACACTGACTCTCCTGGTGCTTTTACAAACTTTCTCCTCAGGAATTTAGTTTTGCCGTCTTCTCACAAGATGGTTTTGGTACCTGTAAGTAACATAAATCACATTTCTTTGGGGCTGGAGAATGTATCTGAAAAGGGGTGGAGAAGCAGATTGTACCTCATGTGACTTTATGTTCTGTGAGAGCAAGACTCACATCAGAGGCTGAGGAGCACCGTTGGCATGGAGCTGGCTCAGCCTCCTCAGCACCAGGACAGGACCAGGTGCAATGTCCCCTGGGACATGAGGACACTCCACTGGTGAGGTGGCATTTGCCCACCTGCCTGGATGTCTGCAGGGAGAGGGAGAGTGCCAGGTCAGGAGCTGTGAGCCTGCCTGTCCAAGGCTGTGCTGGAGATCTTATCTCCAGGGATTAGCTGGCCCCTGTCCTGCTCCACTCCATATCCTGAGCCATCTGTCAATTTGCTGCTTCTATTTCAAATTCAGAGAAGGGCATGTTTTCCCTAAGGCTTATCTGCTTTTTCTGACCAGACTAAATGGTCTAATCACCAAAAATCTACCTCCAGCAGCCAGCCTTGCACCTCTCCCCTCACACTTCAGTCCTCTCCTAGTCACTAATTGCACTGGCAGCAATTGTTTTATTTGGGTTTTATTTGCCCCACTACAAGGCAGGAGGGTTTAGCAACAAATGAGATCTGCAAAATTGCATCCACCGCTCTTCCCTGTTTTAATGAAATGTAGTTGCTTTATTGCTCCTTTAAGTTTGTCACTGTCCCAGTGACCCAAGCATGGAGGACATGAGGGGTGGCACAAGAGCTCCAGGATTTATTGCTCTCTCCAGGTGATTGTGGATTATCCATGTTGGGAGGAATCCATAATCACTTTAGTCCCTGGTAAACCAACATTTTCTGACCCAAGACAGGTGTGCTCACCTGCCTGGTCATGCTGCCCACTGCCAGGGCAACTCCACTGGCTGCAAAGTGATTGCACATCATGAAGATAATGATATTTTTAGCATTTATTTTTTTATAATTTTTTCTTCTTGTTTTTGAAAAAGCATCTGAATTTCAAGCTCATTCTCTGTTGGCCACATCCACCACTGAATTGGCTATACCTTAGTGTCCTTGTGGATCTGAATTTCCCAAGATATAGTCTTAACTCCTGCTAGACAATTTGATGAATTATAAAAAATATATAATGTAAAATTATGCACTGTGATTATATAATTGCAGCATATTATAATCCCGTGCTGGTAACAGGCACTCACAGCTCATCCCCACCTGTCCAGTCACAGAACTTTCTGCATCACTTCCCTGCAGCCTCCAAACCAGGTAAGTTCTTTGTTTACAGCAAGTGTTGCAAAATCAGCTTGTGCCCACTGATGGCAAGAGATTTTGGTGCATTTCCACCTGCCAAGACCCCTCTCCCAGTGTCCATATCACAAACTGTTTGGGAGAACCACTCTTGCTTCCCCAAGCCACTTCACTTTCCTGCTACAGCTGTTGTAAAACACCAGCTTTTTGAGCATTTCAGTTGCCACAAGCTTCATTTCTATGATTATGAGATAAAATTAGAAATATGGCATGTATTTTTAGGGAATTTTTATACTGGAAAGAAAAATTTTTTATCATTTGGTTTGCAAATGCTGAGGTTCATTCCTCTGGCCTGTGTCAGGTGAGTGATGCCTCAAACCTGTGCGACATTATCTCAGCTCTAAGGCTGAACACAAGGATGCTCACAAAGTCCCCACTTTGTCTTTGAATCACCAACCCTCTCTCTGAAGGGAGGCAGAGGAAAAGCAGAAAGAAAGGTGGCATCCTTATGTAATGCCCAGCCCCATCACCCTCTGCAAGGAGAGCTGGGTTTGCCAAGGCCGCATTAATGACTGCGCTGGCCCTGGGTGCTTGAGCTCAGCCTTGTAGGATTTGCAATGTAAATCCCTTTCTCTCCTCCTGGCCATGACTGCCTTTACTGGTATCTACAGCAGCATCAGGGCCATTCCTGCATCCTGGCAGCTGTAATGTGGCAGTTCTGCCTCTCTTATGCTTCGGCTGGCTCTGCTCTTGCCCACCCTGCAGGGCTAAACAGAGAAGGGGTGCAGGGTTTGACAGGGAAAACGAGCTCTGCCTTGAGCAGACAGGACATGGCTGCAGGTCATTTGGTGTGGGGTCCCACAATGCCCAGTGTGGGATGGAGCACACCCCGGGGTCCCCCTGAGGAGGCCCATCAGGAGCCCACAATGGCAGTAGAGTTGGTGTGGCATCAGGAGGTCACATCTGCCTGCAGAGCCATTCAACCCTCACACTGGCCATGAGTGCAGCCAGGGACAGCACACCCTCCCTCTCCATCACCCTCTTGGGACGTGGGGATGCTCTTTTCCCCACCCTGCCCCAGAGTGGGAGGTTGCTGGCTGGAGTGGAGGGCTGGAGGTAGAGCAGGTCAGCAGCTCCTGACCTTCTTCCCTCAGCAAGGTGTGAGCCCTGTGGGTGCTGTAAGAGACGAGGAGAAACGGGGCAAGCACAAGGGCAAGGAAAGCCTTTGAGAGGAGAAGGTGGGACCATCACCTCTGTGAGCAGCTAGAGACCAATGGTGGGCTTGGGGGCTGAGGGGTTCCGCATATGTCTCCAGCCCTTCTGCTGCTGCTGACAGCTCCTGGATGTTCCCAGGGAAAGATAGAGTCATAGAATCACAGAATTATTTGGGTTGGAAAGGACCTTAAAGCTCAACTCATTCCAAACCCCTGCCAGGGGCAGAGACACCTTCCACTAGAAAAAAAATCTGGGTTGCTCCAAGCCCTGTCTAACCTGGCCCTGAACCCTTCCAGGGATGAGGCAGCCATAGCTTCTCTGGGCTTAGTTTTGGGCTGCTGGTTAAGGCTTGGTTGCACGGGGTGGGGAGAGCTCAGCAAAAGGAGGGAGATGCCCAGAGCACAGGACCCTCTCTGCAGGGTCCCCACTGCCTGTTCCCGGCTGTGCTCCTGCTGCCAGAGCCCATGAGAGGTCCTGTACAGTTACACCTCCACTCCCTCCGTCATTGCACTACCCACAGTTATCCCAGTGCTATCCCACAGACATCGAAGTCCTCACAGTTTATTTGTTGGAGGGTTTGAGGCACAAGGAGGAGATCCCAGTTGCCCACAACTCTCTTGGCCTTGCTGCTCTGACCACTGGTCCCCACTGGTACCTCCTCCCATCCTCACTAAGGTGCTGAGTGTTCCTGCAGCCCTGACTGGGATGTTTTGCCCAGTTGCAGGCTGCGGAGAGCAGCACTGCAGCTCCTCCCAGGGAGCTCAAGGAGTGGCAGTGCCTCGGGGCACTCAGTAAATGAATAAAAAAACCAGAGTCAGAACTGATTAGGGAGCTCAGGTTTTGGCTCGGACTCTCTAGAGCCTCCAAGGCATTGCAGAGGCTCAGAACCTCATTACTTCTATAAAGTGAATTCAGTAATTAGCTCAGGTCAAAAGTTTACAGCTTGGAGGCGGCTGCTGGGGAATGGTTCCTCCTGGATGTCAGGAACCAAAGTGCAGAGAGCAGGATTTGGCACCAAGGCAAAACATTCGCTCAAGGGTCCTTCTGTGGGACTGGGTTGCTGTGTAGGCTTATTGGACACTGGCTGTTGCAGTGATACCCCCGCAGAAGGAAAGACATTGCACTGGAGAAGTAGAGAGGACACTGCCACAAATCCTCATGAACATGGGAGTTGCCTCCCTGGCTGGATCCTGGGCTGGATGAGCCAAAATCCTGCCCTGGCCAGAAGGTTTTCCAAGGCAGGCTGAGGGAGTTGGGACAGGCTGTGTCCTGCCCCTGTCACCCCCACACAGCCCAGCTGAGCAGCTGAGACCCAGTGCAGGAATTCATCCCCGTGGGACAGGGTTGTCATCAGTTTAAGTAGCCAATCTCTGCTTAAATGTTTCTGTGTTCCTGGTTTCAAGTATAGCCCAAAGCAGCAATTCCACATCCTTTATTCATCCTATGTACAAAAGCTTTTCAGTGAGTGACAATTTTTTGTTTTCCAATTTCATGTAATATGCCCCAATAATATGTTATGAGACAGGAAAGCCCAGTACCATTTGGTGTTCAATCAGTTTGGTTCTGTTCTTAATGATTCACCTGACGCACAGACAGTCCATTTTCCTTATAATGGCCAGGCCTCTGGGTCTCATCCCACTCTTAGTGGCTTCTGCACTTCTCCTATGGGATGCCCAGTCCATATTGCCAGCAGCTAGAGCTGCCCTGCTGAGTTCTGGTGTGGAACTGGGGGACTTCCCATCCCAGCCTTTCCCTGGGATTATGCACCCCCACATCCTGCCCACCTGAAGACCAAGACCCAAAGTCTGTGCCACACTGCCCAGCACAACACCCTGCCTGCCCTCCCCTTGTCCTGCCTGTGCCAGAGAGAAAGTGGGACGGGGAGGAGGGGAGGGAGGGGCTGAAGGATTAAACAAGACAAACCAGAAAGCTTTGCATTTTTCTCCTAATACTCAGCTATTTAATGACTAGTTTGATGATAAGCATGAAATTAAATAGACAAAGAAAATTCTCTCATGTCTAAGAAGTCAGCAGATAATTAGGCTTTGATGGGGACATTCTGAGGTACTTTGTGCTTCTTTTGTGAGGCTGATTTAGTGCTGGAGCTGCCTCAGTTGTTCCTGCAGTTGAGGTCTGCTGATCTCTCCTGGCCAGACCTTGGAGAGATGCTGATGCCCCCTTTCTCCAGGAGATGTTGGTCCCCTGGGAAAACCTTCCTCAATAGGGAAAAGCTTTCTGCTCCTCTCGATTTCCATTTCCCATCTTCAGCCTCTTTCAAACTCCACAGAGCTCATTTCATCCAGAGCAATAGTAACAGAAAGATGTACAAAGGATTTGGGACACAGCTTTTTCTTCTCCCCAACAGCATGAGGAACAGTCCTTCAGCAGCTTTAAGCCCAAATTCATTGTTTCTGTACCCATGTAAGTTCTTAAAGTCCAAAAGTTTTGAAAACGAGAAAACAATCAGCTCAAAGATTCAGACCCAAACCAGCTTTGAGGGTCTGAGGATCTAAATAAGAAAAGCCTTACACACCAGACAGTATTGAATGCACAGCACCCAGGTCCTGCCCAAGGCAGCCAGAATTTGAGCATTCCTAAGTGCCAGGAAAAAAGATTCCTTTTCTCCCGTGTAATCACTCCTAAGGTTATATTATGCTTTATTTTCAGGCAAATACTGACTTGTTTCGGCAACACCTGAAGCCAAAGTCACAAATGCAAACTGGCTCCTAAGTGGGAGCCATGAAACCACAGGTGATACGGGGCTGCCGGCACGGTGAGGGGTTTGCAGGAGCATCTCTCCAACCTTGAGGTAGAACAGAGGTGGTTAAAGGAAGGAGAACTGGAGAATAGGAGAGAAAGGGAAGAAAGGGGAAAATATAATAAATCCCACTGGCAGAGCAAGGGGGGACAATGTGCCTTTAGAGACTGGATTTAAAAAACAAGTCAAAGCTGAGAGCATGAGAGAGGAGAGGGAACCAGGGCCACTGCTTCTGCGCAGGGAACTTTGGGCGTGGAGAAAAGGAGCACGATTGGCTGGCTCTGGAAGCACCAAGAGCCAAATCTGGGAGAGTAAATGGCACAAGCTGTGGTAGAGTCACTGTCCCTACCACAGCATCTCCTCAGCCTCTGAAAAGAAGTTCTTTCAATTGCAATTAAGATGTTGGAATTGGAATCAGTGTTAAGTTGTTAATCCTGACTGCCCATCAGGTTTGTCCGCTTTGTTTTTACAGGTCCTGATTCAGCAAGAGATTAGCATTAGATTCAACCATGTGCCTATTTCCACTGAAATACAACAATAATAACAGTAATAATAACTGCTATCATTACTATTATCATTATTACTACCCTTCTTTTTAAAAAGTATTTTCAGACCTTAAAAGTGAAGCTTATGCTTTGTTGCCATATCCAATCCCATAGAGCAAAAGTCTTTAATGGAGCCATAAGCCTAATCGTAACCATTTAACACTCTTACTGAGTTTCTTGTTTAGTCTTGAGTCAGGCAAAGCTCTCCCTGAGCTCTCTGCAGCTTTGTCAGAACTTCTCATAAGGATTTTCCTTTTCTCTCCCTCACTGTAACACACCTTCCCAGTGTGCTCACCATCCACCACGTTAAATTTAAATGACTAATCTGATTGACTCCCTTGAAAAATCAAGCTGCCACTCCATGATTTCTGCTTTGATCACAATATAGGATGGGAAAAATTCCAAGTCTTTGAAAACTCACCCTTGTGATGGAAAGAAACCCATTTCAAACCCATTTCCTCCTAAGCTCTGATCTCAAATACATTTTGCTGTTTATTTTTGGAGGGAGAAGACCAGCAAACTTGACAGTGCCCACAAGGAATGTCCAGCTGCCAGCAAGCTGTTCACAGCTCTCAGGCTGCTGGGGGAGCGCTGGGAGGCAGGGAGGGAGCGTCCACTCCTGGAATGCTGTTGGGAGCCCAGGCTGAGCTGGGGCTGACAGTGTAATGGACCCCACAGAAGTCCCCAGCCCGTGCATCGCCTGCAGCTACTGGAGGGCTCAGAGCTCAAACACACGCAGAAAGGTCAGCCTTTAATGGATGGTAAATGTTTGCAGAGACCTTTGACCAGCTCTAATGCTGCAGCTGACTGGGCAGGGGTCGGCAGTGAATGACCAGCCTTAGGCTGGGCTGCTCACTTTGGTGAACAAGAACTGTCAGAGCTGCTGCTGAACCCCCCCTGCCCATCAGGGGCTCACCCAGTGGGTATCGAGGGGTGAACATGGCTTGGGATCACCCTTGTCCTCTACCATCACAGAATCACAGTAGAATCACAGAATTTTCTGAGTTGGAGCCACGAGGATCATAGAGTCCAACTCGTGAGTGGATCAAACCCACAACTCTGGCGTGATCAGAACCGTGCTCCGACCAGCTGAGCTCCTCCTGGGTCAACAAAGCAGTCCAGAGCACCGTGCCAAGTTAAGAAGATGCAGGGATACCTGCAGATGCCTCCAAAAGTGCTTTTACCCTGATTTTTTTCAAAGGAGCCAGGTTTGCTTCAGTCCTGGTCACTGTCAGTAGCTTCCTCAGCTCTGGCAGAGATACCGAAGCTGTGAGTGTCGAGGTCCTGGATCCTGACTTGGTCATTCTGAGGAAGGCATGAAAGGAGACACATTGCTTTCCACATTCTAACCATACACCTCTGGGCTCAAATTCCCCTGGGAATCTCACACTTCAGGATGCTCAGCATTCCCTGAAAATATTCACAGTATTCTCTGCAGAAATTCTCACAGACATTTTTTGCCAAACTGGAATCTTCTGGAGCCCCCAAGTAAGACATTACTCACAGTAGATGTATTTTGGTGCCCTCTTCACTACTCTTCCATGTCAGGCATTTAAATTTTGCCCTCTCTGAAGTTTTAAACATTTATGGGAGACTTTCAACTCAACCAAAATCATTCTGGTAACCTGGGGCAAAGCCATTGATACAAAAGGAGTGTCCTCATTCCCACTTCCATGCACTGTCCACATTTGCAATGCCTGTGGATGGTCTGCTTTGAGGACTCAGCTGTGTCCATAAATTTCTGCCCAGTATTTTCCAGTAGAAATTTCAGGGCAAAATATTTCAGAGAAAGGGAGTTATGAATGACTCATTAGGGATGAGTGGGAACGAACGCACCATATTCCAGGATGAGGTATCATGGAGGGAGCAGGATTAAAATGAACAGGGAACAGCCAAGCAAAGGCTTCAGGCCGTGGGCCAGTTCCTCAAGAGACCCTTGAAGCAAATACTGGCTTTGTCTCCTCACTGTGGTCACAGACCATTGTGTGGGTTCATGAGCCTCTCACCAGTTTTTCATGATCCTATTGCCTTTGTCTTGGAAAGCTTGGAGAGTCTGCCAATCTTCTGAAGTGCCACCAAACTGCGAAATAACCAGGCAGGAATATTTCAGCTCAGTAAATATCTGAAAGATCTTCAGAGTGGCTACTGTTGAGACCAAGTAACATGAGTGTTTCACCGAGCCTTACGAATGGGGTGCCAGGCCAGCAACTGTTGTTATTCCCACCTGCATCCTGGATCCAGCTGGCTTTTCTCAATATCAGCCATCCTGCCTACCAGGATGCCCCAGTCCCTTCGATCTCCTTAAATACCCCTCAGATGCTCTGTATGACTGTGCAGTGTCCCTGGGAGGGTGGAGGGCTGGCAGTGTCAGATTTGAGGGAGATCATACTTTTCTTACCCCAATAGTGTGTTCCTGTTCCCTTATGATGGGGACAACATGATCATTTGGCAGAAGAGGTTGGGTTGGGGTCAGGGAGCTCACCTGAAACTCCCAGTGACTGCACAACCTGTTGTCTCTAGTTTGAGAACAAGGAAGGAAAGTTATCATGATTGATTTACTGAGACACCCTCATGAGTGCTTGCTATAACCTGCATGGAGTGGACAGAAACAATAAACGTGATTTTGCTACATTTCTTATTGTCAGGTGGTATTTTCCCTTGCAGGCCCCTGGATCAACCCTGCAGGTTCTGCCAACCAAATCCCTGTGACTTTTAAAATCCCTGTCACAGAAATAATCTCAGTTCACATGGCAATTGGAGTATTTACTGTCATGGCAGTGCCAGAACCAAAGCTAACGATGCACAGAATTTGACTGAGGGGAGACAGGAGAGCCTGGAGGGTCACTGCAGGACTCACTGTGCTGAATACACAGAGCTTTATGCTGCCTGTGTTTGCTCCTTGAGTCCAACCCAGGTCTGACTGCAGGCGGCACATGAGATACTGGGAAAACAGGAGATTATAGGTCCTATGGAAATATCCCATGTCAGAGTGTATCATAGTCAGAGGCCAAGCTGAGTCTGATTCCAACAGCTCTGAAATGCTTCACCTTTTCCAGAAGTGCCCATATTCACCTTCCCTTACTCCAGATGTTCTCAGCACAGACTGCATCACTCTGGGACAGCACATCCATATCAGAGTCCACACATAGGTGCCACAGAACTTTAGCAAAAGAATCAAAGTGGTCACCTTCATAGCTTAACATTTCCTCCAAGAAGGCAACAGGTCCCTCCTCATGACCTTCTTGGTCTGTTGCCAGCTGTGGTGGTTGTAGATCCTGTTTGGATGTCCCTGAAATGAGTGAACCTTGGCCAGGTACAGGAAAGTCAGTACCTGGCCTGGATCTCTGAGCTGGGATTGCAAGAGGAGTCGTGGGATGGATCCCTGGCAGGACAGAGATGTCACCACATGCCCAGTGCCCTGCCCCTGACACCTCTGCTGGCCAGGCAGCCCCAGGGGCTGCATCTCCACGGGTGCACGTGGCTGTGTGTCCATATGTATCCCAAATATAAAAAGAACATGGAGCTGCTGGAGCGAGTCCAAAGGAGGCCACGGAGCTGCTCTGAGGGCTGGAGCCCCTGTGCCATAGGGACAGGCTGGGAGAGCTGGGGGTGTTCACCTGGAGAGGAGAAGGATCCAGGGAGACCTGAGAGCCCCTTCCAGTAAAAAGAACATGGAGCTGCTGGAGCGAGTCCAAAGGAGGCCACGGAGCTGCTCTGAGGGCTGGAGCCCCTGTGCCATAGGGACAGGCTGGAGAGCTGGGGGTGTTCACCTGGAGAGGAGAAGGATCCAGGGAGACATGAGAGCCCCTTCCAGTGCCTAAAGGGGCTCCAGGAGAGCTGGAGAGGGACTTGGGACAAGGAATGGAGGGACAGGACAAGGGGAATGGCTTCCCACTGCCAGAAGGCAGGGTTAGATGGGATATTGTGAAGGAAATCTTGTCTGTGAGGGTGGGCAGGCCCTGGCACAGGTTGGGCAGAGAAGCTGTGGCTGCCTCATCCCTGGAAGTGTCCAAGGCCAGGTTGGACGGGACTTGGAGCAACCTGGGCTGGTGGAAGGTGTCCCTGCCTGTGACAGTGGGGTTGGAATGAGATGAGCTGTAACGTCCTTTCCAACCCAACCATTCTGTGATATGATCTGTGCCTGTGCCAGTGGGCTGTGACTGACTGCAGATGTGCCTCTGTGTGTCCAGGTGTGTAAATAAATGTGCAGACACGTGTGTGTGTGTGTGGCTGTGCCTACATTTGTGGAGAGGCACTGGTGTGCACCTTTTGGAAAAGAAAAGAGGAGCTGTTCTGAGGAAAGGATGAAAAGCAAAGCTCCCAGCAGAGCTCTCGGAGTTCTCAGTCTGGGATTGCTCACTGGGGTGGGGGGCAGTGGGATGTGACACAGCCCTGACCAAAGCCCAAGGGAGGGACGGGCACAGAAGCTCAGTCTCCAAGCCTGACACAGACCCTGGGAGAAGCAAAGCACACAAAGACCTGGAAAGTGCAGAGTGAGGAAACAGGAGAACACAGCTGGCCAGGAACTACTGAAGAAGATTTTTCATCATCATTCCCAGCAGTGTCAGTGGCAGGCTGGGAGTCTGGACTGGAAAAGCAGAGAGCTCAGCTGAACTGGGAGCAGACTGGCTGAGCTGCAGTCCCGCTGCCAAAGGCTGGTGGTGCTGGTGGATGCCAGGGTGGATGCCAGGGTGGATATGAGCTGGCAGCCACTGCAAACAAGGCAAGCTGCTTGCTGTGGACTGTGTGGAGAAGCACAGCTGAAGGCAGAGGGAAGTTGTTGTCGGTGGTCAGTGCTGGGAAAGCTGCCCCTGGAACACTGTGCTCAGCTGTGAGTTCCCAGTTCAGAAATAACGTGGAGAAACTGGAGAGGGACCAGTCAAGGCAACGAAGATGTTCAAGGCCTGGGGCACATGATCTGCCAGGACAGGCAGAGGGACAGGGCTGGTTTAGCAGAGGTGGAGGGAAGGGTCCATCTCTCCTGCTGGGAGAGGTTGAGCAGGGTCTGAGGGCAGTCCATGAATTTTTGCAGGGCCATTATGCAAGGATGACAGGGTCAAACTCTTCTCACTGGTGCCAGACAGCATAGGAAGGTCAACAAACACGAACTGGAGCTCAGGAGGTTCAGGTTGGGCATTAGGAAACACTCACCCTCCAGGAGAGTGATGCAGCCTTGGGCCAGTTACCAGGAGAGATTTTATCCCGCAGCATTTACAGGGTTCAGTTGTACAAAGCCCTGGTTATCCTGACCTAGTCCTGGGCTCATCCTGCTCCAGGGAAGGCTGGGCTGGAGACTTCCAAGGGTGTCTTTCCACCAGCACTGTTGTGATGGTTCAATTGATAAGGTTCATGTTGATAAGGTTCGGTTTCTTTGGCAGTTGCTTTCTCATGGATGTGCACTCTTCTCCAGGTTGCCACTCTATTATGGAGAGAAAAGTTATCCTAACACCCTTTGCCCCACACACTCTCTACACAAGATGTCTGTCCTGTCACAAATACCAGCCAAGACCCTTGTTGCACCCACGGAATTCCTCTTCAGTAACGAGGAGCCACCACTCCCCTTGTCCTTTTCCAGGGCTTTGTCCTTGGTCCTGCACTTCTCCAACATCCTACACCCCCACAGGAGGCTCTGCCTGGGTGTCATCAGAGCTTCCATCAGCAGAATTCTGCCTGCAGGAGGTAAAAGAGGAATGAGTTGCTTCCAGTGGGTCCCATTATGGCTGAGAGCGTGAATCTGGCTTGGGGAGGACACAACCCCAGTGCTGGACGGTGCCATTGTCACATGGAAGGCTGACCCAGGCAAGGGCCCTGTGAGGGTCCAGGACAAGGACAGGGACAGAGATGCTGAGTATGCAAAGTGGAAAGAAGCGTGGAAGGCCCTGAGCTACATGTGCAGGGAGGGGTGATGTGTGGAGGCAGCGACTGGAAGGTTCCACAGGCAGGAGGAGAGCACGGAGGGGCTGATGGAAAGGCCCACAGACAAGCCAAGGGAGTTCCAACACAACCCTGCTCCTGTCTGCGTGCTGATGGCACATCGGACATGAAACACGCTGGCACAAGGCACACCAATCAGCCCTGCTTGAACAAACCTGAGCTGGCACAAGAAGTTTATTCCGGCTCATCACGCCGAGTCGTGAGGCCGGATCACTGGAAGCCCTCAAGTCAGATTTCGCTATCGCTGAACCGCAGTTGTAAATCACAACCTCTCATGTACTTTCTCCTTTCAGAAAAAACAAGCATCAAAGGACTCTCTTAGGAGCTTCCCCTCCTACTCCTTCTATCTCATTTTTCACTTGGAGGGAACATATTGTGTGCTAATTTCACCTCTCTTCTCTCATTTCTTCCATTTGGCTGATGCCTTTGGACACTGCTCCAGAGTCAGGGAATATGCAAATACCGTTTTGTTTGTCTTGCCTTGGGACAATGAAAGCTTTGAAATGCAGATGTGGGAGCTTCAATTTGTCTTGCTGTCTAAGAACCTACTTTCTCTTTAACTCTGATGTTTTTATACAATTCAGTAGAAGGACTCTTTCACTCTCACTCCCAACTAAGATGTTAACTCTCATTTAGACAAAGTGGGAATGTATTTTATCTGGTCACCATTTTTGTTTGCTGAACTACATCACAAATTAGCTATTTTTTAAAACTGCTCTTATTCAATGCTCTATCAGCAAGACAGCTGCAATTCTTTCCAGAATTACATGAAGTGTGACCATTACACTTAAATATAGCTGAGAGATGCACAGGATGTACAGAGCCCTCCTGGCTTAGACATGAGCACACAGGATTGCCAAAGCTGAGACAAGCCCGAGATCCTTTTTGCTCAGTGCTGTGTCCTGGCTGTGGCCAGAAGAAATCACTAGGGAAGGTGGCAGGAGCAAGTTGAGTAGAGAATAAACCCCAGTCAACGAAACAACAGGGCACTTACGTAGCAGGAGGTACCTGTGTTGTGGTTTAAACCCAGACAGCAACTAAAACACCACACAGCTCAACCCCTACACACACCCATGGAGAGGGGACTCCAAAAAAGTAAAGAGGGAAAAAAGCAGGTCTAGAATTGAAACGAAATACAATGAATCAATAATAATGGCAATAACAGTAATGAAAAGGAGACATAGGATAAAACCCAGTAATGCACAACACAATTACTCACTGGCCAATGCCCAGCAATGATCAGCAGTTTATATACTGGGAATGACCCTCTGTGGTGTGGAACATCCCTCTGGCCAGTTCAGGTCACCTTTCCCAGCTCTGCTCCCTCCCACCCTCCTGAGCACCTCCTTGCTGGCAGAGCAAGGGGAACAGAAGGTCCTTGCTTTGAGGTCAGCACTGCTCAGGAACAGTAAAACCTCGGTGTGCAATCAACAGGAATCTCACAATAAGTTCAAACCCTGGCACTAAGAAGAAAATTACCTTCATCTCACTCAAAGCCAGGACAACCCGTGAGTTGGGTACCTCCCTAAATGCAGTGAATCTGTATCTGGTAAAGGGCCAGTGCAGAACAGGGTCACCCACGAGTCAGCAGAGACCCCATCCCTCATGAAACACCCGTGGAGAGGAACTGGCATTGCCAGGGGTATGGACCAAGGCCCACCCTGTCTGTTGTGTGACACCCCATGGTCCCTCTGCACAACCCTCTCACCCCAGCTCGGTGGGTACAGTCCATTTGAATTAACAGTGAGGGCTGGCAGGTTCCACTGAGATTAAACTCACTGCGGGCCTTCCATAAGTATCTCCCACATTTTTGTGTGGTTGTTTCAAGGGAGGACTATCCAGTTGTGTGGCCTCTCCACCCCTGGGTTGTTGTCCTGGTAATGTACCTTGATGTACCTCCACAAGGCACGTCCACAGCCTGGGGAGGTTCAGGATGAGGAACTGATTTGGAGCCGCCACCTCAAGAACAAAGCCAGTCACTCGTCATGTCTGGACCCCCCTGACCCAGCACTTCAGTCTCAGCCAAAGCCTGGCTGCTGACACAGCCCCCAGTGACCCAGGGCTGGCCCACAGCCTGCTCTGCTTCTTCAGGGGCTGCCCAGCTTCCTACGAACCATCTCCACCTTGCCCTTTCAACCACCAGCACTGATGAATTCAGTCCTTAATGTCAACTTTCACAGGAATTTCACCCCACCTGCCCGTGTCTGATCTTTGGGATCTGTTTTCACACTTTACTGAAGAGGTTTCGGTTACTCCAGACTTGTTTTCCTCCTTGAGCCTTTGAAGTGCAAGTTCACTGGAAAAGTGTCCTACCTGCCTGCCCTGCTCACAAATTCATCCCTGAGACCTTCAGTGGACTTTTAATCCAGGATAACTGTTACATTCTTCTGTCTGCTTTGTTCACTCATTGAACTCATTCTGACAAGCCCATGGACAGGTTATTTCTAGTCCTTGGGACAGAATTTGTCTGTGTTTCCTCATCCCATGCAGAGAGAATTACAGTATTAGGTTGATTTGTTTTAGAAGAATGTCAGACTGAATTCTTAGCTGAGTTCTACCTGAATTTCCTTATAACTCTATCTCTCTGTGGGCAAACCAGGTTTTATTTCAAGTGCAATTTTCACCTGGGGGCTCGAATGTTCTAAAGCATCTCTTTTTTGCTTCTGCTTATGTGGTGCAGTGTTTGAGGAGGCTGAGGGAACTCAGGCATGGGCCAAAAAGAACTACAAACCACAAAGGTTAAGATTCACAGCATTTCTTTTATGGTTTGGCTGGCAGAACTGCAGTTCACTCCCAAAATCTCCAAGACGCTGCTCTTCACCAAGCTGATCCATCATAAAGTCTTAGGTTAAAAAAGACCCTCCTGCCCTGATTCCTCCATGAAGACACACATAACTTCCCCTGTCTTCTTAAAACCTCCCATGACAAGCTTTTCCCACACAACTGACTCTCCCACACAGACTTCTGACTCATCAAGCCTTGGAAGAAACTTTTTTGATTGATCATGAAAAAAATTACAGAAATTACAATCATTGATCAGGATGTAAGAGCCAAGAGTCCAAAACTGGCCAGATGTGATGGAAAAATCTCTCCACGTTTGCCCTTCCACCTCTTCGCCCTGAGCCCTCTCTGGGACCCAGCAGAGCCAGTGGAGCTTCTGAGGGTTCACTCTCTGCCCTTCCTGCAAATGAATCCCTCACGATGATTAATAAACACCCACCACGGGGGCATTTCTGCTGCCAATTCACACGAGTGCCAAGGCAAGTGCCAAGGTCTGTGGTTTGACTCTTGGCTTTCAACCCTTCCCGATTTGACCATGGTTTGTGTTGTCCCTGTGGCCCCCAGAGAGCAGAACTCAGCTCTCCTCTCTGCCCTCGCATTGCCCGTGCCCTGATTCCTTACCCCACAGTGCCCTGCTTTGTGGGCACCCACTCCTCGCAGATCCTGCATCTGAGGGTGCACAGGACTGAACACCTCGAGTGCCACGTTGCAGTTTGGTCACTCAAAAACCATCACAAAAGGGGCCAGGAGCAGATTTCCAGCACAAGTCAGGACTGGGGAAACAAAGGCTACAACAGGAAGCAGAAAACAATATCTGACAAGTAAAAAGTGCTTAAAATTAACATACAATAACAGATTCTTTTCAAAGATAATTTAGGGGAAGTTTTCATGAGGCCCTGTTTGTTATCTTTTAATTTCTCCATACGTTTGTTCATTGTTGCTCCAAGTTCTCCAGGATTTAAGGATGCTTGGAACACATTCTTCAGAAGGAAAGGAAACACTCTGTATCTCACGGCGAAATTACAAAACCTCTTAAATATACTTTCAAGAATAGAAACGGCCTTGTTAAAAGAATGAACTGCCAGTGCAATGAAGGGTGAAATGCAATAGGAAACTGACTTGATAAAAGGATAATTCCAGTAAATGAATAACACTTCCCTTGTATCACACAACATGCAGAATGTTCAGTTGATAAAAATAGCAACGGCAGCCCCTGTTCTGAGAGGCTTTTCTGGCAAACCTTGCTGGGAGCCCATGGAGAGGAAGCTTTCACAGTGAGTCTGGATGAAGAGCAGGAAGACCCATGAGCCAAAGCAATCCTAGATGACCAGCAGAGCTAAAAGTTATTTCAATTAATGTCATTCTTGTCATTGAAAACTTCACCCTCAATCAGCAAGAGGAGCACGCAGGGGAGTGTGCAGGGCTGGCACCATATGGATGGGATGAAAGTGAGTTGCCAAGGGTCAGCCTTGGACTCTGCTCATACTCAGAGGAAGAAAAAGGCTCAGGGCAACTCATCTGGTCCTCTTGGACACTGTTCCTCCTTTCTAGGCCTGATTCTTCCACTGCCCTTGGGAGCCCAGAGCTCAGGTGGGGATGTTGAATTAATTGAGGAATCGGACAAAGAGCCCTCACCATGTCATGCAATCACAGAACCATAGAATATCCCGAGTTGGAAGGGACCTCCAAGGACCATCCATTCCAACTCCTGACCCTGCCCATGACACCCCAACAATCCCACCCTGTCCCCCAGAGTGTTGCCCAAACCCTCCTGGAGCTCTGGCAGCCTTGGGGCCGTGGCCACTGCCCTGGGGAGCCTGGGCAGTGCCCACCACCCTCTGGGGGAAGAATCTTTTCATAATCTTCAACCTAACCCTCCCCTGGCACAGATTTAAGTCAGGACTCCTTAGGAAGGATCATTGACCAACTGGATTATCCTTGAAGTGGACAGTGTTCAATTATCACCAGGAGGGATCCGAAGTCCCATCTGTACTTCCTGGCTCTAACTCTGCCTTAGCACTTTACTCGGGATGAATCTCTTCCTCTGCTCTTCTTTTTCTAATTACCCAGTGCTGGCTGTGAATGTGAGGCCCAGTGAAAGGCTGTGGATCTGACGGGCAGGGGGGCAGTGAGCCATCACAGCTCCAGACAGCACCCAAAGTGCCGGACACAGCATTCCCACCTCCCTCCAGAGCCAAGCTGTGCAGTCACCTCTGAAGGCACAGCCGGTGGTGACAATTTGTGGGTACTCAAAGTCAGGTATGAACGTGGTCCCATGACCATGGGACTCAGAACAGGCACATTAACACTGGACACTGACACCCAACAAGGACACTCATCAGCCCTGCAGAGCAGGGAGGTGTGTGGACTGGCCCATGCCCCCCCAGGACACCTCAAATGGAAGATGTTCTCCTAAATCCATGAAGGTGTTTGTATTCCAGTGGGAACAGCAGTTGCAGTGTGCTGATTTTAGAGGTTGGAGGCATTAAGAATGAGCATGGCCAGCAAGGCAACCATTTAGTTCTCCCACCCTGGGAGAGGTGTCAAGGTCCTTCAGTAAATCTCCATGGCTGGTGCTGGCGGGTGACAGACGCTCACTGGACGAAAGCCAACGCTCTGACCACACTTTGCTCTTGTGCTGAAGAGCGGTGAGGAGGAGGAAGGCTCGGTCCTGCCAGGCCCTTTGTAGAAGTGGCCTTCTCTTCCAACATGGCCAACCTCTATACAACTCTTCCTCAAGCCTCTCTGTTGGTGGCAGAAGCAGCTGGAGCCCTTCTGAGGTCAGATAGTGGAATTTTAGCCGGAGGCATTTTTTGTCTCAACAGAGATGCCGCCAGTTTGTTCGGCTGAAAGATCTAAAGTCGGGGCCGCTGCGACAGAAATCCACTTGCTTGGGCCAGTCACTGCCCACCCACCCTGGAACGACTCCAACACGCGCCCCAGACCCCCCAGCTCTCGTTTAATCTTTAATGCACCTCCAGGTGCCCCAGGCCGGACAGCGGCTGTGATAGCAGCGATGATTAGCTGCCTGACCCCCGTGTGTGCTGGGCACTGGGAGCGCTGACCCTCCATCGATCCCAGCGTGTCCCCCGGGCAGGACGAGTCATTAGAGGCAGCTCCCGATGGAGGGGCCGGCGGTGCCTCTCGCTGTGCTGGGTGCAGGCACACGGAAAAGCCACAGGCACGGCAGACCTGCCCTGCCTGTTCTTGCTGCCCTGACTCTCCCTTTGGCTGTTCCTGGGTGTCCAGTGGAATAGGGAATAGGGAAGTGATGAACAAATGAGCCTTTTTAACGGCCCCTTCAGTGCTTGCCTACATTGTTCTCCTCCTGGGACGCAGGTGTCCTGTCTACAACCCCTGACAGCTGCCCAGGAACTCACACGAGACCCCCGAAATCGCAGGGGCAAACCCGAAGACAACTTCATTACACAACCTCGACATCTGAGCTCAGTTTTGGTGCAGGACAGTGTTAGAATGGAAATACAGGGAGGGAAAAGGAACAGGAGAGACACCTGTCCCCACCAAGGAGGAACTTCTCCAAAGCTGGAGCGATCCAAGATCTGAGGTCAAGCATTGTTAAATATGGCAAAAGGAGGGGTTGACAACAGTGAGGGACCTCAGACCAGAAAAGACAACAGAGAACAGAAAAAGGGACAGATTTTTATGGCAAACACATGAAATTAGGGAACTTCTCTCTGACCAACGAATAAAAGGAACTTTTGGGACAACAAGAGAAGGGGTTGAGAACCCAATAGTGGAAAAAGAAGATAGAAATAAAATGAAGAGATGTGGAAGCTTAGGGATAACTGGGCAGCTTCATCATTAGCATGTCCCATGGGCTGGACACCAACAGGACAAAGGCTTCCCTTTCTTTGATAATTTATCTTTAAATAATTTAAAGTCATAATTTTATAATAATATATAATTATTATTTATAATTAAATATAGCTTTTCAAATGACTTCTTAGATAAATTAAAGTTAAATTCCCATAAGGGAAGACAAGGCAACTGTTTAAGCACTACTGAGAGTGTGTTTGTGCAGGGGCTCTCCAGGGTCCATCTGCTCCCAGGAGGGATGAAGCCTCAGTGGGGATATGGAAACAGACTTGCACGGCAGAAGAAACTGCCCAGCTGACCATTTCCCTCAGGATACCAGTGCAAGAGCCTGGAGGAAGGAGAATTTCTCTGGGGGAGAGTTACTGAAATGGTGCGTGGTGGTGCCAGGATCAGGAACGCCTGAATGGGTGAATTGGCTGCTGACACAGAAATGAATACCTGGCAATGCTGCACACCTGGCAATGCTGCTGCTCAGAGCGTGCTCAGGTAGATGTTTTCAGTAGATGTCAGACCCAAGAGAGGACACTCACTGCGGTCTGAATGCCCGTTCCAGGGCAGTGATGAGTCCCCGAGGACATGCAGGGCTTGGCCTCTCATTTACTCCATAATCTTCAGGTTGTCCCCACTGGCTCTTGGTCACAAATGAATGAGTCACCTGCTCCTCTGTTCCTCCTGCTCACGGCAAGGGGGTTGGTGATGGCTCTGCCCTTATTTGCCTTTCAGCAGCAATAGAGGCTCAGCCCTACTAGGTTCAAAAAACCTCTCAGGATTATGGTCCTCTTGCCCAGAGAACTTCAGATATTCCCCTCCTCAATCCCACCGCATGGATGCCAAACGTATTAATCACAAGCCACCACCAGACTGAAGGATCAGGTGGCCACAAACCTTCTACATTTGTGCAGTTCCCCTCTTCTTTCTCGCCCCTGCTCTTCCCACCCTCTGATCATCTCCCTTCTGGTTTTCATGGCTGCAGCACACACGTTTCAGATCGGGTCAGTGGCTGACTCTACTCATAAGCTTTACTTCTTCCAGAGACAAACTCCAAATTCACAGTGGAACGGGCTGTGGGGAGTTTGTAAAAGTGCATCTTTCCACCCTGTGCTCCTGAATTCGCTCTCCCTTCCATTACACAATGTCTGTGACATGGAGACATGCCCCAGGATATCACTATTCCTTCTGTCTTGGCAGGGCCCCCCAGCTTTGTGCTATTTAACACAGCAAATTGAGACGCAGCTGACATGGACTTTCCCCCTAAAACAGCTCGGCTCCAGGGGGAGGGTGTTGGTACCTCTCTTACCTGGGGGCTCTCAGAGAGGCAAGTGGATTCATAGACCCTCCTTTCACCTGGGTCAGTGGAGTAGGTTAGAAGAACACAAGTCACCTCTGATAAGTTTTTCAAGGGAGTGATTATGAAGCTTCGTTATGTAACTTTATGTAACACCCCTGGTTCTGGTATTATGAGAATTTGAATTATTTAATCATTAAGATCTCAGAATAAAGAACTTATTTTCTGAACCTGTAGGTGATGACAGCCAAAAGATCTTCCCTCATGTTAAAAGACAAGAAAAAATTCAATTCAAATTGGTTCACAGTTCAGTGATTTTAGGAAAACAGTGGCTTTATCAAACACTTTGTTTTATCACGTTTTTACTCAAACAAACCAGTGTTTTAGCCCAATCTCTGTTCTGTCAAAATTCTTTGCTTAAATAGTGAGATCAAATATTCAAACCTCACATCACTTCTTTCTCTCCATCTTTATCCCGAGGCACTGATCCTCTCAAGGCAAGCAGGACACTTTGATAAGAGCTGAATGGTGGGGTGATAAAACCCCGCCGAGTTCTGATGTAGAACGCCCAGCACAGCTCCAGAGGTACCTTCCATCCGTGGATAATGCAGGTAAGGGAGGGAGGGAAGCAAGGGCCGGGGCTCAGGGAGCGACTCCTCATTGCCCCGGTCACCCACACCCCCAGACTGGCCACCAGCGAGGACTTCTCTTCCTCTGGCTCTCCACCTGCTTGCCTGGGGGATGCAGCTTGTTCATCACTTTCTCCTCCTCTGACCACCTCTTCCAACTGTGCAGTTCACACAAGAATCTCCCAACTTTCTTTTCCATCTCTCAGTCTGATATTTGACTGAGTCGTGCTGGGCTTTAGCTCAAAAGAATTCCCTGGAATTAAGTTTATCTACTAGGAAAAAACTGGGTTTAATAAATGCACCTTGAGGGTGGAACATCAGAAACCTTCAGCTGTTGACCTTGATTTTATTGATGTGACTTATTGGTGTGACCTGGATTTTACTGGCATGGCTTATCCTTCTCCCAGGAACTGGGAGCAATTCTGTTCGTGGCCACATCCATTTCTCTCCAGGTATGTCCTACTTTGGCAGGAGCAGCATCAATCCATCCCACTATTGCAGAGGACAGCGATGGAAACTTCTCTGCCCCACCACTGTTTTTATCAGCCTCAAATCTACATTTCATCTTTTATTCCTAGCAGATGTAAATTCTAATTTAAATTTTTAATTTAAATTTTTTGAATCTTCTTTGAAGAATCACCAATTTGTCAAATATTTTCCAGTTAAAAAGTAATCTCCATTGCATAGAGAGTACAACAGAATTAATCCAGAGATATCAGCTTAAATCAGGGGTGGGTTTGCTCTGTAAGACATGGGTGTCCAATCTAATCCAGGATCAAATTCTGAGACTGAGAAGTGGAACTACTGTTGTTTCAGTCAGCAAGGCAAACCAAATGACCAACATCCCTCATTTACAGGGGGCAGAGCTCTAGAGGGGGAGCAGATACAGGGAAAGACAACATTTCACATGAAAATGTGTCTGAAAGATGGAGAAATAATATTTACAGAGTTCAGAAGAGGGGAAATGAGGTTTTAAAAACGTAAATGCCACATCCAGAATGTCTCCCTCAGGAAAGGCAGAAGACATAAATCCTATCAGATGATGTGGTGTGGATGCTTCTTCAGATGGATGATTTACAAAGGACTGGTTCTGCTCCAAGTTGAGACAAGTTTGGGGTCTTCTGTTTTTCAGGAAGGAGTTTGCTGAGCTGCAGGAGTTGATATTTTGAAGTCAGGACAGAAGCAAATGTGTTCCTTCAGCAGAAGTTAATCAGAATTTCTCTGACCAACTCCAGTCAACCCCTCACAAAGGCAATGAGAAGAAAGGGACTTTTATTTCCATAAAAGCAACTTCAGCAGGGCATTCAGTTCTGTTTTAGGTGCTGGGTGGGGGTTCTTTTCCCCAACTGGAATGACAGAAATTGCCCAGATACTGCAGAAACTCTTTCCCTGTTATCTCTGCTCAGACCACAGGCTTGTCTTATCTCTCCCCCAGTGCCACACTACCCAGCCCTATGAGCTCCCTGTTCCCCCCATTCTCTTCACTCCCTCCCTATAGTTTTGCCTTTCAGTATGTCCTGAGGAATCCAATAAAGGCTCCTGCAGGAATTTGTAGCAACACATTCCTTTTCCATCATCATCTGCACCTTGAGCAAAGCTCTTCTCTTATATATCTCTTCTGACAGAATATGAAACCACAAGTATTTTAGCTGAGACAAAGGAGGCAGAGGGCTGTAATCCAAACTGACAAGCAACATTATTAATTGGGGAAGAAGAGGCTGAGCAGAGCAGATCGCTCAGAGATCTAAGAAATGGCATCATGTTGGGAGGGAGCTCCCAGGTGGTTCTGGGCACCGTGGATGGGCTGCAGAGCCTCTCACCTGGAGGACACCTCATCAGTCCCCAAAGGCAATGGTAGGAACAGAGATATGAGACCACACAGGGCTAAAGCGCCCCCATCCCCAGCATCTGCTTTCCTTCAGAGCCTGCTCTGGATGCTCTTGCTTTGATCAGACCCCTGGTGAGGGGGGAAGGGGGGCAGGCACTTTTTTCAGAAGGTCTCAGTAAGATTTTTACCAGCTCAGGGCCCTTTCCCTGCCGGTGCTCGGGGATCTTCTGGGCAGTTTCAGGATCTGTGTGTTCAGCAGCAGGTTGTGCCATCCCTGCAGCGACTGCATCCTGATTGCTTTGGAAGGTGAGCTGGGCTTTGCTGGCCTGGATCCCCCAGTTAGAGAGGGGATAAACACTGCAATGGACCCCCCTCCACACCCTACGGGCCCATGCACTGGGATAAAACCCACTCCTCAGCCTTTTTACAGCTGATGGAGGAATAAAGGAGCTGCATTCAAGAAGTGCCTGCTGGGGCAGAAGGAAGAGGTTCATATTCCAGGGTCTGCACAGTGTTTGGATGAAGTGGACGAGTCCAACCATGCTATTTAAATATTCCTGGTTATGATGTAATGCAGGGTGTTATTTAAACCTGGATTCTGTTTTAATTGCACAAGATTATTTAGGTCTTCTGCAACTTTTACTGATAATAATTTATACGCCTCCCGTCGCCAGGAGGAACAAACCCTTCTGTAACATCCCTGTTGGAGAATAATGGCCTTCCACTTCCTTCATCAGTCTCATTTATATCGTTTGAGAACAGGCAATAACTTTGTTTTTATTTTTCCAACAGAACACATTCTGTTACTACATCAACTGAATGAGAGAACGTGTCCTTCATACCCCGAAAACAGGGGCATGTCCTACAGAATTGGTCAAAGAGGGAGACAAATGGCAGGCGTGGAAGGAAGAGCTGCCTGTTTATCCTCGTGGGAACGGGCGACGTGAGGCAGCAGTTTGCAGCTGAACACAGATTCATATTCCATCTCATGTCAGCTTTTCCATCATTTTCTGGACATCAGTGAAACCAGTGCACTATTGAACAGGACCCCTCCCCTCCTCCCCAGAGCTTCTCCAGTAACCCAAGGTTTGTTAAACATCATTGCTAATGACTCCAAACTTCCCAGCCAACTCCTTTTAACTCCACGACTGTGATTTATTTGACGAAGTCCCTACAAAAAGACCTGACGTCTTGTGTGGAACCCAAAGGGATAGGAAGGAACTGGTGGTTGCAGCTGAAGGCAACTGCATCATCACATCACTGATCTGCAGCTCTGGCCTCTCAGAGGGCTGTAAAATTGCTGTATTTTCATTTATTAGCAGAGAATTATTTTGATCAGGGAGAACTGAGTCAGTTTTCATTTACTTCATATCAAAGAATCAGAAATTGAAGTACACAAAAATGAAGAAACAGCCTCCAGACACTACACAACCTCTTTGGTCTCATGCTTTAGAATCTGTATCTTTCTTTTTTTTTTGATTTGATTGCTTTCTAAATGACCAAATTCATCCCTTGGGATGGGAAATGCAGCCAGAGGGAGGACCTGACCAACCACACGTTTGTAAGTGACTGTGGAAGAGGTTTTATCTTCTCGGGGGTTGCCTTGAAGGATCATCAGGAGATTGGACCTGCAGCCAAGACAGAGCAGCCAGGGTTAGACTTCAGGGAGGTGAGGTTGGAAACTTGTGCCCCATTCACAGGCTGAGGGGCTGGCTCAGAGCACAGTGACAGCTCAGGGGTGATGCTCTGAGAGGGTCTTCCTTCCCAACCAGAATCTCTTCAGTCACTCTGGAAGTGGAGCTTTCTGGAGGTTTACATGAATTCTTGTTGAAATTACAGAACAAACTCCATGGCAATGGGAGGCAGCCCAGGATCAAATGTTCCATACTCTCCCCCAGCCCCAGGGTGCTCTCAGGTCCAACTGAATTCCCGCTCCACACAGGGGTAGACTGGGATAATCCTTCAGCTGGGATTCAGACTCGTGCTCCAAAACTTCCTCAGGAGTGCACACGCCCTCCCTTGCCAATGTTAATGTTAATGGCAATTAATAATTGTGTTACGTGGACACCTGGAGGCCTGGTATCCCCTCTGTGCTGTGCTGCCCAAAGCAGGGCAGTGGGGGAGCTGCCCACGGTCACAGACACATCAGCAGGGAAGGTGAGCTCAGAATCACAGGACATGCTGAGCTGGCAGGGACCCGCAGGGACCATCGAGTCCAACCCTCAGCCCTGCACGGGACCGTCCCCAAGAGTCACACCCTGTGCCTGAGCGCATCATCCGAATGCTCCTTGGGCCCTGGCAGCCTTGGTGCAGTGCCCGCACATGATGCTGGAGTCGTGGACCAGAGGAGGGGGTGGCCATCCCGCCCTGCCCCCCAGCCCCTTGGATTCTGGAGGCCGAGTGCTGGGGAGGGCACTGGGTTATCTCTGCACAAACAACCCAACCCCACGTGCCACTGTATTGCCAAAATCTCCTCTGACCTTGGGCTATGAGCCCCAGACCGAAGCTCCTGTTCAAACCCGACCCAGCTCTTCCCGTAGCGTGAGCCCTGAGTGGCAGCTCTGGCTCCTGCTCGTGTCCCCCTCCCCCTTCAGCAGCCCCCCATCCCTTCCAGAGCCAGGCTGAGAGCAGAGCCCTCGGTCGCCCCAACACCTGCACAGGCTGTGGCTCCCAGAGCCTCTGGGCACGCAGGGACAGCGTGACACAGGGGGAGGGAGACATCTTTTAGGAGAATTTTTTTTGTTTTTTAAATAAAATGTGCTGCCTTCAGGTGACCTCAGGGTGTTTTTGGATAGCAGGAGGGGATTATTCTCCCCCTCTCTCAAGTCAGTGACGCAAGAATCCCAACCTGGGTCAGCACAAGCTGCTGATCTTTATTTCTCTGTCTTCCAAGCTGCTTGTCCAGGCAAACAGACAGGACTCTGCTGGCAAAGGTGGTTGCAAAAGGGTTTCCCCCCTCATCTACACTTGTGCCCTGACTTCTGCTCTCCCTCTTGGTGGATCGTCCCCTTGGCTGGGTGATGCCACAGTTCCATGGTATGTTCTTGCTGCTCTTTTTCATTTCCTCTGTTTTCTTCTCTCCATCTCTAGACCTGCAGAATTCTGGGAGCAGATTAACCATGAGGAGAACTTGATGCAGAGTTGAAAGAGAGGAAAACCAAAGAAAGCCTGGTTTGGGGCTGTAACTGAGATACACAAAAGGGGACAAGTACCTGTTTGTACCTCTCAGCCCTCATAGAGCAGGTGATGGGAATGGGAGTCACTGTTTGAGCATTGACACTAACTCACACCCTGCTGACAGCTCTTCAGGACAAGTCCAAGTCCCAAAAGCTGGAGAGAAGAGCCCTACAGATGAGCATAAACCACAGCTGTGGCCACACAGGGAGCTGGGAGACCCACAGCAGTTCTCCCTTTCCACACAGGGCCTTTTCCCAGCACGGCTGAGCTTCCCGTGGCTGGATGTGGCCCTGCCTGCCCTGCTAACCCCAGCCATGCCCCCTTGCTCCTGAGGTATTTTTGCTCTGGAGTTTGCCTGGGGCAGTGCAATGCCATGAATAACTTTCCTGCTAAAAGCAAGAGGGGATGGAGAAATGGAAGAGGCAGGTGGGTTTTGGCAAGACCAGCGCAGAGGGAAAGATAAAGAATTGGGGCTGAGTCCGAGGTGGGGGAGGGAACAGAAACTGGATGAAAAACCAAAGGGAGCAAAGAACACTGGAGAAAAGCCAAATCAGGCCAGGCAGCAGGCAAGAAGAAGGTGGTATCAAGGCAACTGCAGGGCATGGATTTGTATCTCCACAATAGGATCAGGCAGGATTAGATCCATGGCAGAGCCCTCCCCAGGGCCAACAGGTGACTCAGAATAACTGATTTAATAGGGAAGAGCTGAATCCAAGGGGATCTCCTTATGGAGATGTTTCAGCAGCACATGATGTTTTCTTGGCCAGCTTCTCCATCCTGCCCATCCATGGAGTCGTGTTCCCAGGACTGCCAGGCTTGGATGGGGACCAGGAAAACTCCCCAAGGGAACACCTGGAGCAGCGTGTGCAGCTGGGGGGGGACTGGGAAGTGAGTGGGAGGCAAACCCAGCAGAGCTGTTGGGCAGAGCCCCACAAAGCAGTGGGGATGTGAGAACACTCATTTCTCTACACGTGATGCTGCACCTGGTGCCAAAGCAAAGGTCTTCTGGCTCAGCACATGCTGGGCCAAGGATCCAACAGCCAATATCCATTCCCAGCTGCCTGTGGGGTGCAGGAAAGCAGCCGGCAGCACACGGAGCAAAGGTGACAAAGTCTAAGAGCCATGGTGGACATTGAGCTGAAAACAGCCCTGTTGGAATATCTGGGTCCTGCAAGGGCTCCAAGACAGGGCCAGCAGCTGAGCAGTTCTAAGGTGCCATTTGGGACCTGTCCCGTGTCGTCTTGGGGATTATGTCTGCATCCAAAATGTTTCACCAACAGATACTGACAGCGTCATCAATATCTGATACATCTGAGGCACCTGTTTCTACAGACATGATATTCTACTAACCAAGACAAGAATCTCCAAAATTCTCTGGAAAACATTTGTGACACTGCCTTAAAAGAACAGCAGAGAAATGTAATTTCAGGGGGAAATTGCCAGGAAATGAGGAGTATCAGGAAGTACAGAAAACTCGGGGCATGCCTTTGTCCATGGACAAAAGGGATACAAAGGATTCAGAAATTTATGTTTTAATGGGTAGTTTCTCTCCTGTAAGGCTGTCAAAATGTCTTATCTATAGGCATTAAAATTTATAATTGCTGTATCACATGGGGTGCTGATGGGAAAAGGTTGTTTGAACAGGATCTGGCAGAGAGAATCCATCCATAACACAGCCCAGGTTTCTGATCCAAGCCTTGGGACAAGAGGGGTGCTGGAAGTCAGAGTCCGGTCAGGTTCAGGAGAGTCTGGAGAAGGTGTCATGCCTTCTGCATTTCAAATGTGAGGCCTGGCAGAAACTTTTCCCCAAAGCCTTTCAGACAAGTGCAGAAGAAAGGCACTGGCAAACACATCACAGGTTGCAGAGGTCGCTGTCCCAGGCACTGTTATGGGATTTAAAACTTGCATAATCTGGGAAAAAGCAAGTGGAGTTCATCTGTCCTAAATATTTAACACAGATGGGCTGCCTGGGAAGGACCTGCTTCTTTCCCTGGGCTCACTCATACCTGCAGCTTAAGTTTTGAGACACCTTAAATTAGGCTTAATCCCCCAAAGCAGTCAGGTTTACAGAAGCAGAACCTGGAGGACACACAGACATGGCCAAGAACATGTCCTGGGTTCTGGCTTTGCCACTGCAGAAACCAGAGCACAGAAGGAGGTTTTGCAGGGGTTGTACAGGTGGGCAAAGGCTCTGGGAGGGTGTGGGATCTCCAGCCACCCCCATCACCCACATGTCAGAGTGAACTTTAGCACAGAAGAACTTAAGCATCAGGTGGCATTTCAGCATCCAGGTCCATAACACGGACAGTGGTGAGGCCATGTGAAGGACACACAACTCAGGCTTTGCTGCTGTCTCTGGAGGGGATGTTGGATTTGCACAATAGTTTAGATACAGCTGTGGAGGAGACAGAAATATTACCTGGCTGGGAACTGCCAGAGCCACTCAGTGCTGGTGTTACCCTTGACATGAAGCAGGATTGTCATTCGTGCTATTTCTTAATGGTTTCCATTGAGCTGCTGCTCCCCCAAAGCAGCAGCACCTTGGTTGTCCCTGGTGCTGCTTAGAGAAGAAAACTGACCTGGAAGACACTGATCCATCGAGGTGTTTCCAGCACTTCCTATATCTATGGTGTGACTTGCAAACTACCTTGTGCTTTTTCATAGAAACATAGACAGGCTTTGGTTGGAAGGGACCTCAAAGGCCTTTTTGTGTCCAGGCTCCTGCTGCTCTCCTGTCTGTGACTTCAAAGAGCTCCTTGGAGGTTTCCACTGCCTGGGAGAGGGACGGCAGGGACGGCTGGGAGCCACCACAGCTCGTCCGCCCCACACCCGGCCCATCTCCCAGAGCACCAGAGCCCTGCCTGACCCCACTGTTCCAGCTTTTCCCTGTCCAGCAGGGCCAGGGATTTTCAGCCTGGGCGCACAAATGAGCTGGGATCCCACTGGCCTCGTTTGCCAGGAGCTCTTTCCCGTGACACTTTAATCCCACTGTCACAGTTAGATGCAGCACGAGGAGGTTCATTGCACCCACCCGTGGCACCCAGAACCCCTGTGAGGAAACAAACACCTCACATCGCCATCAGCCCAGGGACAGAAGAGCTCAGGAAAAACACCTTCCTGCTCAGGGCTTGGCTGGCCCTTGTTGGCCTAGGTTTGTGCTGCCTGACACTGCGGAGGAAGGATGGACACCTCCCAATATTCTGCCACCCAGCTCCCCACCAGTGCTCCCTTCCTTCTAGGACTGTTCCCTCTCACGGCAAGACTTGATGTTTCTGTTTAGCCCTGAAGTCCTGCTGACTTCTGGTGCCCTGGCACAGCTGAGAGGCAAAAGCAGCCTGTAAGGCTGGACTCCAGGTGACCCAGTGGGACAGGTTCACCCCCAGCACACAGGCAACGTCTCCCTCCCCTCAGAACCTCTTCCTGATCCTTCTGTGGGCAGATTTTTTGTCCGTGCTGTGCCCTGAGCATCCAGAAGAGCCAGCAGCCACTGCTGCAGCAGAGCCAAGCTGGGTAGGAACACCCAATGTACCCTGGCACGGTCTGTCTGAAAAGGTCAGCACCCTTCATCCCCCCAGGAGGTTAAGTAGATGCCACTGCCTCACTGGGCAAGAGCAGCACCAGCTGGGGACAAGTGGGGGTGCAAAACAAGCCCCAAGACAGGCTAAGACCAGGACCTCCCCAAAAAGCCTCTGGATGGTCATCAGTGAAGCGGCTGAAGAGGCTGATACATGGGGCACGTGGGGCTCTCCTTGAACCTCCAGGGTTTATCCCATTATCTCATTTCAGTATTGGTGGTTTTGGCGGGGACAGAACATTCCTGGGGGACCCCAGGCTGCCCCAAGCCCTGGGCCATGCCCTGGGATGGACGGACATTCCCGGCACGCAGACAGTGCTACATCTGCTCCCCTTTGCTTCATCCAGTGCCCAAGAAGGTGCCACTGGGCTGGGGCAGCCCGTCCACAGACAGGCACTGCTCGCCTTCGCTCTCCTGGGAAGCAGATTTTGCATGGCCTGCACTGCTCTGGGTGCCAGTCTGGGCAGAGTTCAGGAGACAACAGGGACTGCCAGAAGAGTAAGCAGAGGACTGAGAAAGGACCATGAGTGTCTTGAATTACTGATCACCCCCAGTGCATTGGGAAGTTTTACCAGGAGAACCCAACTTCTCTGAGTGGTATTTCTGACCCACTTTCACTCTGTATCTGCCAAGGAGCTGGGCACCCCTGTGTGTCCTGTAGGGCTGGGCAGCAGCATGTTCCCTCCTGACAGAATAGAAACTCAGGAGTTCTGTGCAGAGGATTGAACGGGTGGGGAAAGAGGAACAGAGTCACATGATCCCAACCAGAAACACACCACAGTGTGAAGTGGCTCTGTTGTGGCCATGGTTGGCAGCCCTGGGCAGTGGCACACACTGGATGTGGATGTGCCGAGCTCAGACACAGCCCTCGACCACACTTGGCTTGGGCATCGGACACAGCCCGTGGCCAAGGCCCTTCCTCTGGCCTTGTGGTCATGTTGAGCAGCACAAAGAGATGAGGTGTCACCGTCCCCTGGTGGCCTGGTGCCAGACCAAGGTCTGGAGGAGCCCTGTGGGATCACCTGGTGAACCCATCCCCAGCCATTGCTCAGGGCTGCTGGAGCCAGGGGGTCCCCTGTGCCCAGCATGAAGGGCAAGGAGAGCCACCACTGGTGCCATCACTGCAGCACGAGGCCATCTCAACATCCCTCCCTGCAAATGGGCTGGTGTTCCTCTACGCAGCCACAGGCTCCCCTCAGACAACCTCCCTTGTGTCCCCAGGGAGAACCTGAGGGGCACAGGGAGCCTTGCTGTTGTGTCCGTGGGGATGAACAATTCCTGCCCCAGTTCCATGAGCCCAAATTCCACAAGTCATCCCATCCAAAGAGCTGACACACAGGCACTGGCCAAAGGACAGAGCAACCAGGGACAGGAGCATGGTTGGTTTTGCTGCTGCAGGAAACATGTCACTGACAGGTTCTGGATGAGGTTTGGTCACTGGTGTCACATTTCCTTTAAAACTGAGCTCAGCCCACCTGGGCAGACCTTCTTGGGTGGGCAGAAATGGGCAATTCCAGTTATCTTTTGCAGAGGATGTGGGAGAAGCAGAACTAAAGGAATAACATCACTGTGCCCGTGAAGGAAGGGGGTTGTTCAAAGGTATTTCCCAGGGATGTTCCTTTAAGGCAGAAATGTACATTCTTAGAAAACAACTGGTATTTATTGACTCACAAGAACATCAGCAGAGCAAACACAAGTGCAACACTGGACAACACAAATAAGCACATTATAATCAAAAGGTTTATATAAAAATTAAGGCAAGGTACAAGCAGGACTGTAATGCCACTTAAAAACCCACAGCACCATTTTCTTTCTAGAGGAAATATAAGAAATATAAATAACATCCATACTTCTTGTCACACACATTGTACATCTTGAGGTAGACAAAAGTTCTGTTTCCCTTAAAGCACAGCCTTTTTTGTTTTCAAGTGACACAATATATTGTTGCAGATCAGCCTCCCAGTCTGGCACAAGATGCCTGAGGGTGCAGAAGCCACTATTGCCTGAGTGGGGTTTTTACTCCACCCATTAATGAGTTTTGGCCCTTTTTGTTGATCTAAGAAAGCCCTGCCAGTACTGTGTGGATCCCTGGATCAGCCCTCAGGAACTACTGGTGTAGAATCATTACATGGGGAAGCTTTCCAGTGTGTGATTTCTTCCCAAGCAGGTTCAGCTCTTCACTTGGGGATGGTGGGGTCCATAAACATCAGAAATGGACACAATTCAGCAAAAGTTTTTATGGAACCCCAGAATGGTTGGGTTGGAAGGGACCTTAAAGCCCATCCAGTGCCAACCCTGGATGGATGCCCTGGATGGGCAGGGACACCTTCCACTAGCCCAGGTTGCTCCAAGCCCTGTCCAACCTGGCCTTGGACACTTCCAGTGATGGGACAGCCACAGTTTCTCTGGGCACCCTCTGCCAGGGCCTCCCCGCCCACCCAGGGAAGAATTCCTTCCCAGTATTCCATCTATCCCTGCCCTCTGGCAGTGGGAAGCCATTCCCCTATGTCCTGTCCCTCCAGGCCCTNTCCTGTCCCTCCAGGCCCTTGGAAAAGTGGGATGGATGGATGGATGGATGGATGGATGGATGGATGGATGGATGGATGGATGGATGGATGACGGATGGATGCTGCATTGCTATGTCCCCCCTGCAGTAAGGATGCTGGATCCACGACTACCAAGCCCAGCACCACAATACACCAGGAGAGGCAATAAAAGCTGGACTAGGAGGTGCACACAGGGACAGGGACAGGGACACGGACAAGGACAGGGACAGTGTCTGCAACGTGGCCCTCGTGTGGGGATGAGCCCCCAGCCAGTTTGGAGAATTAGAGCTATGGCTGTTCTCAGGGTTTGGATCTCAGGCACAGAGGAAAGGATTCGACCCAAACCCAGACATGCTACAGGACAGCATGTGCAGCTCACATTTTCACCATCAATAGTCACTGAGGTACATTTGCACTTGGAAAAGTCTGGCACCTTTGCTGATGAAAAGATATCCATGTAAAGACTCCAATGTGATCTCCTTGGATCTCCAGCCTGTCATTCCAGTAACTTACACCTATAACCAAATCCACTGGATCTGCTGCACATCGTGGCATGTGCAGCACCATTAAAGGGCTCTCACAAGACCAGATGCAGACCCAGGGCTTCACAACCCAGGTCTCCAGGAGGTGGCAGAAGAGCTTTGCTCAAGATGATGCTTGTTCTTTGTTCAGAAGAAAATACAATTCAAGCCTGAGGATACCGACAGACTCAGGTTGTGCTCCCTGGTCACACAGACACTCCCACTGCTGTTAGTTAAGTAAATCACATTTTGGAATANGGATGGATGGATGGATGGATGGATGGATGGATGGATGGATGGATGGATGGATGGATGGATGACGGATGGATGCTGCATTGCTATGTCCCCCCTGCAGTAAGGATGCTGGATCCACGACTACCAAGCCCAGCACCACAATACACCAGGAGAGGCAATAAAAGCTGGACTAGGAGGTGCACACAGGGACAGGGACAGGGACACGGACAAGGACAGGGACAGTGTCTGCAACGTGGCCCTCGTGTGGGGATGAGCCCCCAGCCAGTTTGGAGAATTAGAGCTATGGCTGTTCTCAGGGTTTGGATCTCAGGCACAGAGGAAAGGATTCGACCCAAACCCAGACATGCTACAGGACAGCATGTGCAGCTCACATTTTCACCATCAATAGTCACTGAGGTACATTTGCACTTGGAAAAGTCTGGCACCTTTGCTGATGAAAAGATATCCATGTAAAGACTCCAATGTGATCTCCTTGGATCTCCAGCCTGTCATTCCAGTAACTTACACCTATAACCAAATCCACTGGATCTGCTGCACATCGTGGCATGTGCAGCACCATTAAAGGGCTCTCACAAGACCAGATGCAGACCCAGGGCTTCACAACCCAGGTCTCCAGGAGGTGGCAGAAGAGCTTTGCTCAAGATGATGCTTGTTCTTTGTTCAGAAGAAAATACAATTCAAGCCTGAGGATACCGACAGACTCAGGTTGTGCTCCCTGGTCACACAGACACTCCCACTGCTGTTAGTTAAGTAAATCACATTTTGGAATATCAGCCCAATTAATCTCAAGTTTGGGTGAGAAAACAGCCCTGGACAACTGAGTGGGAAAAAAAACAAAACCAAACCAAACCAAAAACAAAACCAAAACAAAATCAAGGTACCTTCCTCAAGCAAACTCTGCCACTCCTTTATCCAGAGTATCATTTCTGCAAACCTCAGTGCTGGGGGACAGCAACAGGACGGACATCAGTGTTGCCTCAGACTCACCATATGCTCAAGGCTTTTCCCAGCCCTCAAATCAGGCATTTTAAGTTTTTTTGTTTCCTGTCGCTGTTCACTGTTTGGTTTCTAGACTGAGCAAGGCTGAGCTGCCGGGGGTTGAAATAGGCTCCGAGTTAAACTGGCAGAGCAAAGCTGGGTCTATCAAACACCCTCATCCAGACCTGGCTTAACAGCCAAGTTTCCTTCAGCCTGGTGCCAAACCTCCATATTCCACCGAGCCCAAACTCAGCCCAAGGGTACAGAGAACGAACCATTCCTCAGATCTTCTCCATATTCCCCCTTCCTCAAGTAGCTCTGAGCCATGCAGGGCAAGGAACTTCAGGCCCCAAAGTCCCCTTTGGTGCATGAGGAAACTTAATTCTCTCCTGAAATATCTTTTTTTGCCCAGTTTTTATTCAGCTATTCCTGCTGAACTGCTCAAGTGCATCTTTGATAAAAGCAAGAAGACAGAGTGGTGTCTCCTCAACCTGCTTCCCAAAGAATGGGATCCAGCTGTGTTTCCCCCTCCTTCCAGTGTGTCCCAGTCCCTGTTTAAATGGGAATGGTCCATATAATGCCACAGGATCCACAAATAAACCTCCTGTGGTGGGATATTCCCTTTCTCTCTGGACAAACCAGAGGTGAGTGGGACAGAGGGCTGGGGATCAACAGTGCAGAACAGAGCAAGTTCCTTGGTCACTTCACCTATGATGCCAATTTTAGCTCATTTGGAAGCTTTTTCATTGAGTGCTCAACACTGAGACTCGTGGGAAGATTTCACCTCCAAAAGGATTAAAAGCAACATGTAAATAATGGTCCACTCTTGGGTGTTCAGAAGGTAAAAAAAATAAGGCTAATTAAGCCTATTTGCAGTATTATGTCTGTCATAAACACTTTAATTCAGTTCAAGTCAACTTGAGCCAGAAAAGGGATAAAAAGGAATAAGCCCTTTAAAAGACCATTAGCTGGGGAAAGGGAAGGTCTTAGTGGCCTCTAAAGAGCCAGATCCGCTCTGAGACAGTTCTGTTCCAGCACTCAAGGGAGCAGAAATCAAACATAGTTGTAAAAAATAAAAGGGCAAAAAGTCAAGGTAAAGAGAGTGTGAGCACAGGGCCCTCACTGAGAAGGGGCTGCTCCGACAGCTGCAGATGGAGAGCTGAGCTGCCTGAGGCCAGCAGAGCCACCCTGCAGAGCTGGAGAGCACAGCTGGGATCTCACCACCTCCCAGGAGAAGCCAATCCCAAGGAAAGCTCACCCAGCTCAGACTGTGGATGAGCCCATCTAGACAACCCAAACCAGCATCTTCACCCACTACACCATCAGAGAATTTTGAGCTGAGCTTAAGGATTTCCATATTCTTTGCAGCACCAGCCTGGCTGGTTTATCCCCAATGCAAAGACTGAGCAAACACAGCAGCTTTGTTTTCTCAGGGATAATCCAGAGCTAGTCACTGGATGAACACTCTGCTGCTGCTGCAGGATTAGCCAGGAGAACCCCCGGAGCAGGAAAATACCCTGTCACAGAGCTGAACACCCAGAGAGGTTGTGCTACAGACATTTCCATTTACCTGGGGGCCAGATCAGGGGATGTCTCACTGCCAGTCCCAAGCTGCTCTGGCAGCCACAGCCAGAGAAACTAAACAGGCTGTTTCTGTTGTGCTCGACTTCAAGCCAACTTAAAGACTCTGTAGCAGACTGTGCTCTTTCCCCCAGGCCACCTTCTCTCAGGTCAGGTGCAGTGTGTGGATATATCCAACTTCTCAGGGCAGGGATTGTCACTCGTGACTTGCAAATTTTCCAGGCGCCCCCGTTCCCATGGTTCCACATTCGCTTTCAGAACTTCTACCTGTTATCAGCACAGGGCAGGACTGTGGGATGGGTCACACCTCGGGCACCAGGCAGAGAGTGGTACACACAGACAAAAAGGTGATTGATTGATTGATTGATTGATTGATTGATTGATGAAGAGAGGGAAGAAAGTTGTTTAATTGACACCACCACCCTGGATCCACCACCACAAAACACCCCCTGTGAGGCTGCAGAGGGGGGACTTCACAGCCCTCGGCTGAGTCCCTGTGGCACATCCACTGTCACAGGCGCAGTTCTAGGTCTCCTGTGTACAACAAAGTCAAAACGTGGTTAAAACGTCCTTGGATTCAGATGTCCAAACTACAGACCTGGGAGACGATGGATATGAGCTCCATTCCTTTGTAAACTGGTACTTCTGAGGCACAATTTTTGCATCAAAATGAGACTGTTCAACAGGGTGTCTTTGAGTTCAGATTCATCCAGCTCCCGGGAACAGCACTGGGAATCCGCTGCTGACGGAGTCTGCTTGCCTTGCTGCAGGAACAGGCTGTCCCTGCGACATCAGCATCCAGCCTTCGTTTGCTGCCTCCCCGGTTCCTTAATTCTCTCCTCTCCAGGAACCAGGGCACAAGCCCTCAGTATGTCCATGCCACCACCCCAAAGCATTTCCATAAGTGCACCTGAGGGATGGAGGAGGAGGAGGAGGATATTCCCATGGAGGTGAGTACAAGTTTGAACTCAAGACACGTGTCACCGTTTCAGTGTTTCTGCTGCCCCCACATCCCCCACCCCTCCGTCCCTCCTTCCTTTCCAATACCTGACAAAACCTCTGGTTTTCCCCCCTCGTGCAGGGGCTCTCCCCAGGCTGGAGGATCCCAACACTGAGGTTACAGGAGCGCTGCACGTTTTTGGGGGCTGGCCTTTGGCCTCACCCCGCAGCAGAGAATCCCGTCCCTGCCTCCCGTCTGCTCCCTGGGCCTCGTGCCGTCCCTACTGTTTGCAGCTGTACACCACCTCCTCCTGCATGCACTGCTGGCACTCCACGTAGCAGCACCACTGCACCTGGCAGTGGCAGGAGAAGGTGACCAGCCTGCTCTGGGTGTTGTAGCCTCTCCCGCAGCACATGCTGTCGCAGTTGCCCTCCCGAGAGCAGGTCCTGCCCGCCGTGCCCAGGGAGTATTTGCTGGGGCGGCAGAAGCTGGGCGAGTCTTCCACGTACACGAGGTCGGTGGCGCGGGGGGCCGGCGGGTGCCGGGGGGCATGGCCGTGTCTGGGGGGCCCGGCCAGCTCCGAGTGCCCCACGGCGTCGTTGGAGGTGCTGAACACCTTGACGGCGTCGTCGTAGCGCAGCTTCAGCAGCCGCCCGATCTCGTGGAAAGGAGAGAGCTGCTTCCAGCACGTGCGGACGGCGCACGAGCCGGACACGCCGTGGCACTTGCACGTGGTTTTGAGGCCGTTCTTCACTGCCTGGCAGGGGAGAAAAGTGGGAGACTCTCTCTGAGCCTAGCCCTGGGCAGAGGCAGCACCTCAGAGCACAGGCAGCCTGCAAGGATTTCAGTTTTATTGGTATTGTTCCTATTTTATGGGAGGGAAAATAATGGTAGTATAAAGACCAAAGCAGAGGAATGGCTACAGAGCTGACTGATAAGCCAGAGAGTGGAAAGGCTGAATGAGGACAAACAGCTGAATAACAAGTTCTTGCTAATCATATTTGCCACAGCAGCAGTAAAAAAAGAATAAAACTGAGTATACGCAGCATGGTGGATCCCCTTTTGTTATATTCAAATGAAGGCAGTGCTCTAATTGAACAATCAATTGGACTCAGTAAATGGGAAACAATAAAGGAGCCTGTCACACACAGGTCAAAATGCTGGATCTAATGGTCTCCCTGACCCAAACCTGTGACAGGACAAGTTCCACGGCGAGTGACCAGCAGGCTCAGAGCTGACCTGTGTCAGCCCTCAGTCTGCCTCACACATCCCAGCGGCTCTGAAGCTCCAGCTGCTCTCAGAACCCGCTGTGGCTGTGGCAGAACCTGTGGAGTCACCCAGCCCCTGAACTCCACGGCTGCTCCCGTGCCGTGTGCTGCTCTCACCCAGCCCCGGTACCATCAGAGGATACAGGATGTCCCTCTGCCACTCAGCGTGCTGCCGTCACACCAGAGCCCAGGAGACTTTCCAGGGAGCTCTCGGTGCCAAAGAGCCCACGACACTCAGAGGAACAGTGTGTTCATAAGCAGGGGCAGGAACGCCCCTGTCCCCAACAGCCTCAGCCGGGGACGTGTTAGGAGACAGCTCCCCACCTTGATGCCGACGTTGGTGTTGTGGATGTCCACCCTGGCCCGCAGGTCTTTGCCGATCCTCTTCTGGCCCAGGAACTTCTTGAGGAACTTGGTGCTGTACTTGAGGTTGTCCCCGCAGACGCCCCACTGCCAGGCCTTGCGGTTCTCCAGCCCCGGCGAGTCGTCGCAGGTGCAGCGCTCCATGCGCCCCGCGCTGCACGCCCGCGCCAGCGAGTGCGTCAGTGCCGCCGAGGACACGGCGAACAGGAACGCCGTCTCCTTGAACCCTGCGGGCACAAGGGTGGAGAGGCTCTTCAGGCACCGCCACTGCCTCTCCTGACCGTCCATGAACCAAAGCCATCACAAGAGTCAGAAATACAGAGAGACAAAACCCAGGGAGTGTATGAGAGCTGCTGAGGACACGGCGTAGAGAAAATTAAAAATAAGAACAGAAGTTAAAAAGAATAAAAATAAAAATAAAAAAGTAAAGCAAAAATTATAAAAAAAAATAAAAATAAAAGCTTCAACCACCTTTACTGGCTCTCCCAACTGTCCATGCACTAAAGGAAACACAGTAATTAGAAATACAAAGAGACAAAACCCAGGGAGTGTATGAGAGCTGCTGAGGACACGGCGTAGAGAAAATAAAAAATGAGAATAAGAATTAAAAAGAATAAAAACAACAACAACAAAAAAAACCAAACAAAAAAATTAAAAGCTTCAACCACCTCTGCTGGCTCTCCTGACTGTCCATGGACTAAAACCAAGCACAATAATTATACAAAGAGACAAAACCCAATGAGTGCATGAGGGCTGCTGAAAAATGGCATAGATCAACACAGTCTCCTTAAAACCTGCATGGGACAAGGAGTGGGAGATGGCAGGAGCAGGAAAGGCAAAATAAAATCTTCAACCACCTCACTGATTCCCCTGACTGTTCACAGATTAAGGCCAAGCACAATAATTAGAAATACAGAGAGAAAACCCAGAGAACATGGCATAGGTGAATGCAGTTTCCTTAAAACCTGCATGGGACAAGGACTGGGGGAGGGCAGGAGCAGGGTAAGGTGCACAGCCACCTCTACTGGCTCCCCTGACTGTCCATGCACTGAAACCAAGCACAATGTTAAGAATTTCAAGGAAACAAAACCCTTCCAGTACTTGCAGATCACTCCCAGCAGAGAAACTCAGCATCGTGTTTAAAGCAACCGGTGCAGGAACAGCCCAGGGTCACCCAGTGGCTCTGGCTGGTTCAATGCACCTTCCCGGGCAGGGGCAGAGGAGGGGCAGGCTCTGAGCTCTGCTCTGGGGGACCAGGGACAGCACCAGGGAAGGGCTGGAGCTGTGCCAGGGCAGGGTCAGGTGGGATCTCAGGGAAAGGTTCTTCCCCCAGAGGGTGGTGGGCACTGCCCAGGCTCCCCAGGGCAGTGGGCACAGCCCCAAGGCTGCCAGAGCTCCAGGAGGGTTTGGATGATGCTCTGGGGCACAGGAGGTGACTCCTGGGGATGGTCCTGGGCAGGGCTGAGGGTTGGACTCAGCATATTCTGTGACCGTGTGATATGGACAGGAGACTACTCAAGGGTCAGGGGAGGGGTGGGAAAACACGCAACTGCAAGAAGTGACAGCCTTGAAACCCCTTTTGTCCTCACCCTCCCCACAGAGGTGATCAGGGTGAGCAGAGACTGTCACTGAAATCTGTGTTGTGGCATAAAATCAGGAAATATGGAGGAGACACTGGAAATCTGACCTGTTATTGAAAAATGATTTTATTTGGGACTCTGTTAGTATTTCCTATGGAAAGATCACATGTAGTTTGACTGGGAAGGGTTCCATGCTGAAGGACTTCTTGGCAAGAAGGACAACTCTCCCACAGGTGAGTGGGTTTTCTGAATTCCTTGTAAATGATCCACTCCCAGTGACTGGAGGGGGGTGGTGCATTCTGAATTTTCCTCCCAAAAGGAGGCTTCCCAGCTTGGCTACAACCCCTGGGTCATGGTGTGACTGTGGCACACCAGGACATTTCAACCAGGAAACAAAGTCCAGGGACTGAATGAAAATTCAGCCTAGAGACGTGAGATCAGACAGGAATGGGAATGTTGATATGACACCCATGAGCTCCACAGAAGTTCCAGAAACTCTGATTGACACAAACCTGACCTAAACCCCAAAATATTTCATTTTTTTTCTGTATTTATATTTACCTCCTCTCCTATTCAGTCCTGGGGGAATTCTTAGTATTTCTTTGAGTTCATTTGCAGAAAATAAAACTGTTAATGGGAAATTGCTTAACAAGTCTACAGTTTAGTAATTAATGTGAGGAAGAGAGACAGGTGAGTGACTGATCAATAGCTCTGAGTGCAGGAATGGATAAGATCAGCCAAAAGGGAAACATTTTGGTTTATGAAAAGTAGAGCACTGGTATGTTGCATGGAAGAAAAAACACTGAAGCAAACAAATAACTCACATGGGAGAATTCCAAATTTCCTTCCATATCAAAAGGAAAATCTGTTTCCCCCAATGATGGAAAAGAGAGAACCACAGAGACCTGGTCTGCTTGGAGCACAGGTTGGAATTCACCTCTAGAATCACCAAGTCCAAACTCAATGTTTTCATCATTCGGTTTCCTCAAAGAATTCCCATCCAGCTACAATAACAGATCCGACCGTGGACTGCTGAGGTCTGAGTGACACCACCACAGACCTGAGCAGGGAACAGGACACGGAGCTCTCCTGAGAGCTGCCAGCAAGAAGAATGGCAAATGTGACTAATCATGAACATGATGCAGAGGCTGCATTACTGTCTTCGGTACAGACTCCACAGGAGCAATTTGGAATTGCAGAATTGTAGGAAAAGATCCAGCAACGTTACAGACGTGAGAGGAGAGTCAAGAACATGGGGAGGAGAGATGAAGGAGATCAGCCAACAAACCCTTCCTGCCTCACCATCGTGGTCACTGTGACCACCGGGACAATGACTTGCAATTAGTCTCTCTGGTTGATGATGCTCTATAAAACTTCTCAGGGTACTGGAAAAATAATGAAAGAATGTCACCAAATCCATGACAATTCTGGAAAAGCTGGTATGGGACACAGCCAATACAGACTATGGACAGCAACATGATGCTCACACCTTCTCAAACAGTGACCAATCCACTCCAGAGAAGGAGTTAAGAGGGGGTAACGTATATTTGAGATCCCAAATCTGTTAAATTGTTCCAGAAGCCAAACTGCAAATGTTTACCAGACTCCCAGTATCCTCTCTGACACACTGATCCCGGAAGCACGGAGAACATTCCAGAAAGCCTTTCCCCACCTTATAAAGGCAGCAGTCCCTGGCAGCTCCACAGCCCCTGCTAAATCTGGCTCTGTGGAACACCACACTGCTCCTGCTATTCCTGCCCAGCAGTGCTTTGGTTGTCCTGTGGTGCTCCATGGAGGGGCTGGCCAGCTCTCAGCCCACTGGAAATCAGAGACCATTGCTTGTGGTCAGGCCGCTGCAGACAGCGCTGGCTGCACACTCGGAGCAGGCTTTCAAACTGTCTCCTTCTTCTCCACCCCTTCCACCTCCTCCTAAGGCAAAGCTTCAACATCCACATCTGCCAAATGCTTGTCTGGAAAGTCTGAGATGATTCCTTCTACTTTGGGGATCAACCACCATCTAATTGTTAATTCACAAACAAGTTATGTGAAGTTAAACCTGGATGGTCCTTCAGCCCCTGTGGAATAACAATGTGCAACAGAGCAGCTGCTGGAGCTGGATTGTCAGCAGGACACACCACAAATGGGCAGCAATCAGCTCCAATAAGTGATTTGAGATTTGAATAGAGGTTTCCCCTTGTATCCTGCCTGGTATCCAACCTCCTACTGTGCCAACTGAGCCCTTGTCCCCACAGCCGGGGGAGCCTGGAGCGATGCTGGGCTGTCAGGACCTGCTGTAGGGATGAGTCACTTTCCTGACCCCACTGACTGGGACTGAATGGAATCCGAAACACCCAGGCAAGGGGGAACATCTGGATGCAGATGCTTTTGCTGGGCAGTTTGGTTGCAAACTTCCAGCACAGAAGGAATGCCGAGATGCTGCAGCAAAGCAGCCCCCTCTGGCAGGACCTTGCACACGTCCAAGTGTCCCCCTGAGCTCTCTGGGAGAATTCTGAGCTCAGCAGCCTCTAAACACAGACAGATGTTTGCTGCAGTGGCACCGCTGTTCTGAGTGTGGTGTGCCCCAGGCCACAAGGAGAACTGTATCTGGAGGAGTTCAGCCGTGGGGTGACGCTGCCAAAGGAAAGATGTTCATGGTCAAAGATCTTTTGATGGTCCAATGAAGATAACCGAGTGTTTCAGAGCAAGTGGAGGAGGGAGAACAATCACATCAACAAACCAACCAACCAACCGAAAAAGAACTGTAGAAACATTTAAGATGGAAGCATTCTCACGATCTTCAGAACAACCTCCTGCTCAAAGCGCCAGCTGCTCAGAGCTTTGTCCAGCTGAGTTCTCAAAATCTCCCGTGATGGAAATTCCACGTCTCTGAGCTATCACCCCTCTGCTGTGCCATTCCTAAATTCCTCATGACATCAATGAAACCACTGCCTGAAGGTCCCAGACTAACCAGCGTGAGGCAAAGGAACGGATGGATGGACAGAAGGACTGTAAAGTGCTCGTTCCTCATGAAGGGTTTTTTTGAGTGCCTGGATCTGAGCTCTTTGCTGCAGGTATTTATTTGCCCTGGATCACCATCTTGGTTTTGGTGAAATCCTGGTTCCCTGACCTCCAGCAGCCTTTACTGCTCTCCTGGGACACCAAACAACCATCACTGCTTTCCAAACTTTTGATGCCACCGTGCAACAAGGTGGCTTGAAATGTCTCTCCAGAATCATTTTAAATCTAACTCTTTCTATGGACTTTTGAAGACGTGGAGAAGGAATGCAGCAGGATTTTGCATGGATCAGTGAACAGTGGGAGTTATCAAAAGTGACAACAGTCACAGAGGTTTCTGCAAAAGGAGTTTCCCAGTTGTGTCCAGAGAAGTATCCAGAACAACAAATGGAGCAGACTGTGACAATAAATTTGGCATTTCAAGAACCAGAAAACCCTTGACTCTTTTTTTTTTTTTTTTTTGGCCTCTCTAGGAGTAGGAAAAGCATCGATGAACCAAATCAGTCACAGCAGTTTGTGACTGCAAATTGGGTTTCACCTCTTCACCCGTTACAGAAATGACCCAACTCACGGGGACAGGACCTTTTCCACTCCCTTGCACTCTTGAGACCATGAGACACTGTCACAAGTGTGCGTTTTTCTTTATGGTTTCTCCAGGACCGTGGAGATATCACATGACCTGATCATTTCTAAAACTCTTCAGCTTGGCTGAAAGGAGAAGAGTCCATTGCAGGACCGACAATTTCCAAGAAATTTCCAAGGAATGTGAGAAACAGATCAAAACCGGCAGCTGAGAGTGTTGATGCTGCTTGGGAAAGAAACAAACCCTTTGCAAGCTGAAGGAGAAGGAGAACCAATAATTGCTCCCAGCCAACCGTCCCTTCACCCAGAAGGTGCACCCAACATACTTTGCTGTATTAAATCATCATTTGAGCCTTAAGATTGTGTAATAAAAGTGTTCAAACACTTCTCCTCATCTGCCAAAACAGGTTTTAAATTACAGGTGATATTTTATTTTGTCAGTCAGGAGTCCCTGGAAATGTTAAGGCATGTCACCAGCAGATAATTAAATGTTTTCCAGCTATTTGAAGAGGAGGATTATTCAATTGTCATTTTCAAGTTCTTTGAGGTTGATGAAGGTGCAGATGTCAGAAAGACACTCAAAATGATCACGAACAGCTTCTTCAACTAAAGAAATTTGCCTTCTTGTGCTAAAAAATTCACCATAGAGCCTCGCAATGACGTAAATCTGACCCTGTATGTGCGGGTTTAATAAAATATTAACTGGATATTTAATACAATAAAACTCAATAATTTTAAATGGAAATGCTTAAAAGTTTTGATCTCAACACTAATTAAAATTAACATTTATTTTCATCAAAGTTAATGTTGGCTTGTCCAGGTCTGTTTTTAAAAAAAATGAAGTTTCTAAAGATTATCAAAGGACTGAAGCTCCCTAATTCTGAAGAGCGAAGTTTAGTAAATGCCACTGAGAGTTACGGAGGGGCTGGAGCTCTGCAGGAGGCAGGGAGGCTTTGTTTGGGTCAGGACAGGGTCAGCAAAGATACTTTGGTTAAGAAATGGTTTCAGTGTCTCGTCTCAATTCTATTTTTCTCACATTCTTATAATTTGCAGAATTCGTTTTGCTCTCTCCTACTTCAAGTAGAGAATTTAAAGGACATTTTCGCCCTGTGAAGCATTTTGTGAAACAGAAGCAAGTGGCTCTCTTGTCCACTCTGCACTTCAACCAAAATACCAAATTTATGTGAAAGAGTCTTAGGAGAGATTTGTCAACTTGCACTGAAATGCCTGAATGCTGATTAACAGATTTTTCCAGCAGTTAATAGGTATAAATGTTGTATCTGAGAATAACAAATACCCAAAGACCCAAAAGGAGCTTTCACTGCAAACATCCCTTGGCGTGAAGCACCGACCCTTTTCCCACAGCATCACCCTGAGGAGGCGGCTCAGCCCGGAGAGCTCTGGACAACAATCCAAGCCGAGGGGTGGGAACTCCCCTCTACTCCACCATCCCCGACAGAGCACTCAGGAGAGATGGGGACGAGGCTCATTTGACGCCCAAGGGGCCCAAAGTGCCCAGCTCCCGTTCCTGGCTGAGACGGACGGTCTGGGCATTCCCCACCGGATTGCAGAGGGACACTGGGGGCACCGAGAGCCCCCTGCACCCCGACTACCTCGTACCTCTCTTGAGCAGGCTGGTCCTGCCCTCCAGGCTGCAGTTCCAGCGCTCGCTGCGGAACTGGAACTGGCACTCGACGAGGCCCAGGCGGATGGACTCGCGCAGGGTCTCGGCCAGCCCCGGCTCCCGCCGGCACAGCCGCTTCTGCCTGCGGGACAGCTGGAGCAGCTCACACTGCTTGAGGTGCAGCCTGCCCTGGGCTGAGCCCGGCGGGCCCAGCGATGGCAGGTGGGTCAGGGCTTCCTTCCCGGTCAGGCTGAAAGGAAGCAGGAAAAGCAGCGGGTTAGGGAAGGCGTCCCTGGGGTCGTTCGAGGTCACGGCACCGAGCCCGGCAGAGTTTGGGGAGCGTCGGGACGATACTCTGGGGCTCGGGGTTTGGCTCCCGGGGACGGTTACGTGCAGGGCCAGGAGCTGGACTCGATGGTCCTCCCTCCCAACTCGGCATGTCCTGTGGTTCTGTGCAGGTCGGCTTAGATGGGAGCTCTGAGTAACCCGCCCGGTGAGAGGTGTCCCTTCCATGGCAGGGGCTGCACTGGGTGGTTTGTCCCAAACCATCGGGGATTCTGTGACGATTCTAAAATGGCAGCCAAGGAAAGGGGATCGGAGGGAAGGATACTCAGAGGCTGCAGGTCAGGGCACTTTACCAGCTCAGGAGATTAATCAGTACAGATCGATTGGATCTTGTATCCCATCTGCAGCACACACCAAGGCAAAGTACCACCCTGAGGCTGTGGGGAGGAAGGAGAAACACGCGTGTGTGGTCTCCAGCAGCCCCAGATGGAAAGTCCCCTTGACTCCATGACAGAGTGACAAGGACGGTGAGGGGACTGGAGCATCTCTGGGAGCAGCAAAGGCTGGGGGAGCTGGGGCTGTTCAGCCTCCAGAGGAGACACAGAGGGGACCTCCCCATGTCCATCAGTGCCCGCAGGGAGGGGACAGAGCAGGAACCAGGCTCTGCTCGGGGGGCCCAGCCCTGGCACAAGAGGGACGGGCAGGAACTGATGCCCAGCAAGTCCCACCTGGACAGGAGGAGGAACTTCTTCCCTGTGCAGTGGCCAAGCACTGAACAGGTTTCTCAGAGATAGTGTGAAGTGTCCCTCACTGAGAATATTCCAGACCCATCTGGACACAGCCCTGTGCCAGGTGCTCTGGGATGGCCCTGCTCGAGCCAGGAGGTGGCACCAGATGACCCTTTGTGGTCCCTTCCAGCCTGACTCATTCTGGGATTCTGTGACATGTCTACACCCCTTCAGTTTGGTTTCCTCCCCAGTCACTTCCAGAGTGAGTTCCCAGCTCCTCCTCTGTCACACACAGAGGGCTGGTTACCCCACGGTGCTGCAGGTCACTGTGTCACAGCTCTGTGGGACTCCAAAAGCACTAACCATGCCCTTCCCAGGATCCGTGTGCGCTGGCACTGTGCCACTGGACACTGCTGGGAAAGCCCAGGGGGGGACAGCAGCAATGGCCACCTTTCCACAGCAAGCGTGAGCTTTGCTGGAAAGCATATTTGTGCTGACAAAATAAAGGAAAGGTCAAATAAAAATGCCCTGCCCAACGTAACAGCAATGCCCTTCTGTGTTTACAAATGTTTTCATGACAAGAGAGTATTTTTCTTGCAAAATTTATCTTTAGGATGCTTGAAAACACAGAGAAATTACTTTACTTTGATGCAAGATTTGAGGGCTGCAAGCCCTGGGAGCAGTCATGGGATTGCACAAGTGATGTGGTGAAGCCAGAGGGGGAAAGCTGAAGTCACACGTTCAGACCTTGGGCAGACACAGTTTAAGGCTGCTGAGCATCCCCAGGTTTGTCGGGGCTTTGATGCATTTCAAGTAGCAACTGCAAAGCCAAGACTGAGCTGTCCTGTAGCTCAGGGGGGGCTGATTCCCACCAGGGTGCTGACTCAGGAAGGACAACATGGGGTAAGAGGTGTTGCTTCAAACTGCAGGAGCGGGAAAGGGAGAAAAGGTGGCACCTAATTGCCAAACACGGGATCACAGAGAGCCCCAGCCCTCACCCCGAAAGTACCAAAACCAGGCAGATGAATGGAAACATCATCCTGGAACCTTCCCTTTCCGACACATCTCAGCCCCAATGTGAACATTTGCAGATAACACCTTCTCTCTCCCAGACCCTGTGGTTTCCTGTGCAAGTCCACGGGCAGTTTGAGCTGTTCAAACAGAGGAGATAGTTGGTTCTTGTTCCTCTCCCCCACTCAGGCAAGTTGGGCTGTCCTGCCATGCTGTGGGAGCCCCACCAGCAGAGCTGCAGAGGGAGGGAGCCAATCCAAGCCATGTCTGAGTGCGACTCTGAGCACATCCTGGCCACTGGCACTGCCACGAGCAGTGCAGGGACTCTCCGTCCCCTTCCCTGCACAGCTCAGCGTGTGAGCAGCCCAACCCAGGGGGAGGTGGGCCCTGGCATTGAGCTGGTGCTTCCAGCTCCTTGCTGGTACCGAACAAGCAATTCCCCTCATAGAGCAGGCAGTGAGACTCTCCATCTCTGCACCTTTCCCCAGTTCCTGGTAAAACATGGCTCTTCCCCAGTGGACTTCTCCAAGCAGGTCTGACTGTCCCCGTGGTCAGGTGTTCTGGCACAGCAAATGCCCAGCTGTGCTGGCACAGAGGGGACAGGGAAGTCTGTGCCAGTGAACATGACACGGGTCCACCTTGTCTACCACACTCCAGTGCATGAGTAAAGACTTTTAACCCAGGGAGGTGACCAAAATGAAAACTTACCTTGCTCCACAGCAGACATTTCTAATCCTCAGCTTTTCAAATAAGACCACACTCGTGTCAGGGACGTAACCTTTGGGATGGAGGATGCCAGTCAAGCTCTGCAGCTGTGATTTGAGTCCTCCAGGTACTTCATGGACATCTGTTCCTGAGCTACTTGTCTGGATCTCCCTGAAGTCAACCCAGTCTACCCAGTCATAGGAGTCAGAGTCCAGTTCAGACCCAACCCCACAGCACCCTGCAGCTGTTCTTGCAGGGCCTACAACCTTCCAGATGTGCTCACACCACCTTAATTAGGAACAAATGCATGTTCCTAACACATGGGATCACCCAGAGACCTGCAAACTTTCCAGGAACAAGCAACCCTGTGAATCACACAGGAACCCTACGATGAGCTCAGCTGGTCAGAGCATGGTGCTAATAATTGTGGGGTCAGTCCCTGTACGGGCAAACCACTTAAGAGTTGGACTTGATGACCTTGTGGGTCCCTTCCAACTCAGAATATTTTGGGATTCTGTGATATCCTGTGAGCACTGAGCCTTAGAAACCAAGTGGTTGAGAAGAATCTCTTCATCATCACTGCTGAGCTGGGGGACAGAAACACGAGATGTCCCAGTGAACCAAGAAACAAACAGGCGATGCTGTTTGTAGTATAGACAGGGATCTGGGGCAGGCTCAGCCCAAGAAACTCGCATTAACACAGCTTGATGAGCTCCACAGAGCAGTTTGGACTGCACAGGTCAAAGCCCTGTCTGACTCAAACCCTGCCCAGAGGGGACAGCACAGCTGGTGCCCAAGGGACAGCACAGACCTGAGCTGGGGGTCTGCACTGAGGGACATCAAACTGATCCAAGGGAGTGAGCCCAACGTTGCTGAGCCAGCTTGAGGGCTCTGCCTGGCCCACAGTGGTGCTTAAAAACCAATACACCTGCTCATTGGGGTTGTATCCCCTGGGTGCATTTGGACGTGCTCTGCACAAGCTCTGAAGCTCAAGAAGGTCAAGACATACCAACATACACTGACAGGCTCAGGGGCAGCAAAGGCTGCTGTTACACCCCACGGAACTCAGCGGGACCGGGCTGGGCTCAGAAGGGTTGTCTTTGTGTCGCCTGGGGTAATAACAACCCTCACCCAAGACTTTGCCCGGCAGTGGGATTCCAGTACTCACATCCCAGGGAAGTGCACTTGCCCACAGGTGCAGTGTGAGATGTGGTCACTCTCCATTTCCATGCAGTCTGTGCTCCCACACACCCAAGTTTCCCAAGTTCATGGCACAGAGAGAAGAAACAAGGCAGAGAGGACTGACACTGAGGAGCTATAAGGGCCTGATATAACAACACTGAGATCACTCAGTGCTTGAAGGTCTCAGACACAACCTTTTGAAACTCCTTTAAAGCAAACTACTGATTGTCCACATACCATCAGAACTGCCACCCATGCCAAGCATCCTACCTCCCCCAAACCCCTTTCAGAACAAAAAGAGTTCCCTTCCTCCCAGTTTCCATCCTCATTTTAGCATCTTCCATCCTCATTTTAGCGTCCTCCATCCCAGATAAACCATCGTTCATCTCTTGTCAGATATTTGAGACAGCAGTAGCAGCTTCACTAACTAGACCAGTGACCTCCCTCCTAGGAAAGGTGAGATCTGTTGTGAGCCCTTTCTTTTCCCAGGGGCTTCAGAAGCAGCAGCAGCTCTAGTGGGGAGTCTTGGTGCCGCTGTTTCCAGAGGAGTCCAACAGTATGACATCAACTGGGAAAAACAGAACTGCAAAGATAACTTCTCACTTTTGCCCTTGTCATTATATCTGCCCATCCCAGGAGCCCAGAATATTGGCCTAAAATCCATGAATCCCTTCTCCTGGAGAACACACAGAGCAGAAGGTGTTTTAGTCCAGAGGCAAACAGCAAAGCAAGAGCTGTAGGGTAAAAGGTAAAATCACAAATTCAGACCTTGAGCAGACACAGTTTAACTCAGGGCTCCTGAGCTCCCCCAGGTTTGTCGGGGGATTTGATGCATTTTGAGTAGCAACTGCAAAGCCAAGACTGAGCTCTTCTGTAGCTCAGGGGATGCCAAAGTATTCACACCAGAGGGCTGACTCAGGAAGGAAAACGTGGTGCAAAAAGTACTGCTTAAAATGCGTGTGAAAGGGGGAAAAGGTGCCAAACATCTTTGAATTTCTGCAAGGCCTATGATGAACGGCACAAGGGAGAGCTGAGGGAAAACCTAGAGCAGAATTAGTGGGCAAAGGTTAAATATGGAGCAGGGGAGAAGAGGCAACACAGCTTCTGTGAAAGTGGAGAGGCCTCTTAAATCTGCTTTGAAGGAGCCATTGGACAGACAGACCCAGGGCAAGTCAGATGCCACAGTCTGCATGGACCTGTGAAATGGGGAGATTCCCAAAGCAGCTTGTGTATGAACACAGACAGACTGGATATGTCCCACAATTCCCACTAGGAGGAAAAGAAACACTAGGAAAACACAGGGCTGTGAAAGCAGGACTGACCAGCAAACGCGTAAAAGTTATTCTGACTTCTGATATACGTGAACCAGAGGAAATGATGATAATTTATCAATTGATAGGCTGACACTGAATGAAATGGGGCACAGAGGCTGCAGTTAGACTGGCAGTCCTCAGTGCAGGACACTGTGGGTGCTGAAGTAGCCACGTGTTCATACAAACCACGGAAGAAAAAGTCAGCAGGGACCATTAAACACACAGAGACTTTGACAGAGGAAACCCTTGAGATGCAAAGTGCCAGAAGCTGGAAAGGATTCTGAGAGAGCATCTCTATCTGCTGTCCTACTCCTTTTTATGCTTTTGCCTTCACATTTATTATTGTCCAGTGCTGACACAGGTGGTGGAACCACATGAACCCACAGTCTGAGCCAGGACAGCTCTTGGACAACCTTGGGCAGGGATTATCTCAAGAACGGTCCAGCAGTGGCCAGTGGGATTTGGGAGAAGCTGGTATTGGCATTCCCCAGACCCCGAAGGATGTTGGGTGCCGATATTTGGGGTAAACCCAGATAGAATAATGACAGACACCTGAAAAATCTTTGAAGAATTTTGATGCCATTTTCAGAGCAACCTCAACAGTGCACAGCAAATACAGCCTGGGACCACACGCAGAGCAGAGATCCCAAGGCTAATCCATCCTTTACACCGTGCAAAGTGAAAGCTTCACGGGGAAAACACTTCCTAAAACTGGATCCAGCAGCACTTTAAGTTCTGACAGAGATACTGCAGCATCCTACACAAATAGTTGGTTGCACAGGCAAGTTTATTGAATATTATTATGGTTGTTGTTGAATTTCTGAAGTTGCAACACACAAAGTAACTCAGTTTTCCTCCAGAAGTGGAGTCAGAAACAACCAGATGGAAATCACACAGTGAGGAGTTAACAAAACAAGCAGTGTATTAGTCAATCTAACAATGTGACTAAAGCTACCTGGAACGAACCTTTCTATGAAGGTCTCCCTCATGCAAATCTCCCTCTCATCACCTTAGACATGTGAATGCCAGCAGGAAAATAATTCTACCACTGTGCTTTGATGTCCCAGAGATCAGGACTCCTGGAATAAGGTCTGTGCACAGACACCACTCTCCAAACTGGTCTCTCACATAACTTCAGCCAAGCCAATTCAGCCAAGCAGGCAGAGAAGTCAAAGGGCTGCCCAAGGCCGTGCAGGTGACCGGTGGCACAGCTGGGAGCGAAGCCACTCTCTGGGTCCTGACAAACACATCAGGATCCCCCATGTGAGGGGAGGCTTTGCAGGCTCCCACACAGCTGTGTTTTACTGGGATAAAACCAGTACAGGATCAGATCAAGATCACAGGATGGAAACATTTGCACCAGATTGAATACAAAATATGCAGATATTTGCAGTTGGGCAAACTGCACATCGTTTTTAGATGATTTAGGGTTTATTATCTACAGATCATACGGTGAAAAAAGTGAGCTCTTTGAATTAATGCACACCTGCTTGTGATCTGAAAGAACAATAAGGAGCTCCAACTTTTTATTTCTCTCTCCTTTTCTGTCTAAGCACTTTGCTAAATTCATCTATTTCCTTTAATCTCCTTCCAGCCACATTCCAGCTGCTTGAGAGATTTTTAATGAGACCCTGTTCCTGTGCAATGCCCAAAGTCTTCTGGATCTGAAAGGTCTTAAAAACCCGTAAAAATATGCCTTTCCTACCTCTCCCGAGCAAGGAGAAAAATCAAAGGGAGCCCCAGCAGTCCTCCATATCTGATTTCAGGGGCCTTTCATGTTCCACAGGAATATCCACACCCCACAGAGAGCTGCAAGAAGCGTTCAGGGAAGGCTGAGAGAATATGGGCCATGATCAAACCAAGGCCACTGTGGTGCACAAAGGTCCTCCAGTCTCCTCTGTGCCTGGCAGCTCAGCGAAGCAGAGTCTTAATGCTTTCAGAAACACATCTCATCCTCCGTGTTTGTCCCCGGACGAAGGGATGGCCAGTGAGTGTTGTACCATCAGGATTAATTGGGGTAGTCTCTGCTTTGTACCACCCACTGCCTGCAGAGAAGGGTGGCAGAAAACCCCAAAGCATCTGAACTGTAAATCCCCATACCCAACACTGAGATTTAACAATTCATATCAAAGGTTTTGATTTTTCTCCATCAGAGTTGTCTTTTCAGCCCCCCGGGCAGGTGTCTCTATACCTGTTGTCCTCCAGGTTTTCTCTCAAGTTTCTGCTCCTCACAAAGTAAAAAAAACCCCTTAAATTAAAACCTCAGGTGAGTTTACATGAGGTTATGAGTCGGAATCCTTTGAGAGGGGCTTTTCTGCCTGGTGCAAACCCTTCGCGGGAGCAGCAACAGATGTGTCCAGATCCAGACTCCTTTTTTAAAAGGAATTCTGAAACTCCACAGAGAACAAGATATCAAATTCTTGTATCAGAGGAGCTGCTGGTTTGGGAGGAGAGGGAGTGACCTGGGTGAGGGCTGAGCTGGGGCCGGTCAGTCAGTGCCTGAGCACCAGGGATCCACGTTGGTGTTCCTGCACAGGCTTCTCCATCCTCACCTGCTCTGGGCTCCCACAGCCTGCACATACTTGGTTTGGACCCTTCCACCTCGCAGCTCAGCCCCAGGAAATGTCTCCATGTGGTCCAAATTCCGGGGGCAGCAGCCACTCAGTACAGGGGGGAGCAGGTTTTCAGTCCAGCCCTGGACTGGCCACATTCCCAGGGCATTCCCAACATGGAACACCCAACACCCAGTGGGACGGTTTTTTAGAAACTGATGCCTTGAGATAGCGCCTAAAGACAGTCTGGGAACTGGAGAGAGTCAAAAATGATCCATGAAAAGCCTTTACCTCTGCAACTCATCACTGCTAAGGCAATCACTACCCACTCCATCCTCAGACTTCACCTTTCCAAATTCTCAGCTGGAAGTTGCCTTCCCTCTCCATTTCTGTTCTTTCTCTCTCTTGTTCAATACCCCAGTCTTCCATGTGACCAAAAATGCCCAGAATGGTGCTGTAACAAACCCCGCTGATACACTGGACTGAGGAATGATGATGCAGCCTGTGAGTAATATCAGCATTTAATTAATCAGCTCAATGGGAACAGAAACACTCTCTGACACCTTTCCAGGAACACTCAGAAGCAGAGTCCCTGTTAGAGGTACATTTGGTCCATTAGACTTACCAGGGAAATGCTGCAATAAAACAGTTACCAAAGAAAATGTAGGAATGTAAGTAACTGGGCTAATGGGTTGAACACGAGACTTGCTGGGCATCTCTAGGACACAGGCGAGGTGAGGACAGTGGCTTTGAGGGTGCTCATATTAACATTTAGATGCCATTTGACATATTATGCTGGTTTCAAAACCATACAAGCCCCAGCTGCAACAGACCTGCAAATCATGTGATGGTTTTACTCTCCAAGGACCCCAAAACACTCTTCCATCATGAAAAGAGCAACAATTGTGCCACTGGCTCTGATGGGAGTAGAACCAGCATTAAATAGAGAGGGCACAGGTAGGCTGGACTAAGAGGGGCTGTGAACCCAGCCCGCACATTCCATGAAATCCCAGCACATCCCATGAAATCCGGGAAGCCTGGCGCCTCTGCACCTACCACAGGTATTTCAGGAGGAGTTCGGAAGGCTCCAGCAGACCCGGCTGCCCAAGGAGCTCAGGCGAGACTGGCCCATGGGTGAGACATGTCCCAGCCTGCTCCACAGAGGTCTCCCAGGAGAAGGCTTTGATCAGGTTTGCAACCTCCACCTACCCAACAACATCCTACCTGAGGTGGGTCCCTTCCAGATTCTGCCCTGGCCTAATTCTAGGAGGAACCTCCTTCAGCCTCTGTGAGGAGCTCTTTGCCCTCCAGCACATCCTAAATGCCTTTTCACCTTGTAAGACACAGCCCCTAAGGAGACAAGAGGAGACTGGGAGCTTTTTATGAGGTCTGGAGAGACTCCCACCACCTGAAGAGCTGAAAGGAAGAGCAGGGCAAGAAGGAAACCCCTTAGAGGAGGCTGCAGGATGGGGGAGGATTGAAGCAAAGGTGAAAGCAAAACCAGCACAAAGGAAGTCAAGAGGTGCACACTGTCTGCACCCAGGGGAGCAGTCACTCCGGGATTCCTGCGTGCAGCGAGCCAGGAAACCCAGCACAACCCCACAACAGCCGGACCACATGGCACACAAAGCTGATTTTCCCTCCCTCTCCTAAAAGCAGGTTTTAATTTACCCCCTGTGGGCCTGGCACTGGCAGCTCGAGGTCTGTTCAAGCACAGCCAGAGCACTGACACCAGTGAGCCAAGAGCTCCAGGTACTGGGAACAGGGTGGGTGATCTGCCCCCAGCTGCCGTCCTTTAAAGGCCCCTTGCCCTAAAGTTACAGTAAAAAAATGCTTTTCCACTGACAGAAGACAGGGTTAGATGGGACATTGGGAAGGAATTCTTCCCTGTGAGGGTGGGCAGGCCCTGGCACAGGGTGCCCAGAGAAGCTGTGGCTGCCCCTGGATCCCTGGGAGTGTCCACGGCCAGGTTGGACGGGGCTTGGAGCACCCTGGGCTGGTGGAAGGTGTCCCTGCCCATGGCATGGGGTGGGACTGGGTAACCTTTGAAGGTCCCTTCCAACCCAACTCATTCTGTGATTCTATTAATTTATCCATAGTAATGCTGTGTTCACTGTGGCAAAACTCTGTCTTGTATACCCAGAGATGATCTGCATCTTTCCCAGGCCCTTGGACCATTTTTGCTGGACTATCCCACACACTTCATGCCTTACTTTTATCCTGATAGAATCAAACTTGGCATTTTCTTCACCCTTTCAACCAGCAGTACTTCACCTTTGCCAATTCCCCTGCACACACAGACAGGGCTCAGGTCCTCTCTCTGCAGGTTGCCACCCAAAAGCCTCTTTTTTCTTACATCTTTGCAGGTTTTCTCCATTGAGTGTTTGGAAAGCAAAGACCTGGCTCACATGCCGAAGTCTCTGTATTTGGCAAAACCTAGAGGCAGAGCACTGACCCAGGCTTTCCAGTGCCCTCCAGTTCAGTAGTAATTTGAGAGCGAGATTGCTTTTGTCCCCATCTCAGGCCATATCAGGCATTCACTTCTAAAATATTTGAGTTCATCTCAAGCCCATAAACTCAATTTTATATCTGAAATTGTTCATGTCACACATTGCTCATCACCATCAAACGCTCCCTGAGTTCTTAGACTTTAGTTTCTTGTTACTTTGATATGATCCTGTGTCATACCCCCCAAGGAAAAAAAAACAACACATTTAAAAGTGAACCTCAGATCGTGAGCTGTGCATTGCCAAGAGGCAGCACACACAGATTTCACATCTCAGAAAGCAGCTCACACCAAACAGATCATTGCCACGAGGTGAAGTATCATTCAGGTTTCTTGAACAAAATCCAGCTTGAGCAATAGCCAGTGACAGCTTTGTGCTATTATCTGGAAGGGCAACACAAATCCAGTCACTTCCACTGGCACAACCATGGGCACATGTCCCTGTGGCTGGAAAGTCAAACACTCACTGCAGCCCAAACCCTTCCCAGAGCAGGTTCCTACACACACTCGAGTGACTGAGGAAGGGGAGCCCTCCCCGTCAGCAGAGGCTTAGATGTGAGTTAGGCTGAATGATACAACTGAAAATCCAGCTGATTTAAGGAAGCTTTGCAGCAGAAATAAAATACCAGTTGTGTCCTAGTTGAGCAGTGAGAAACCAGCAGACACTTCCCAGCAAATGTAGGAAGTGTCTGGCATTTGGCGGGAGGATCAGTGGAGAGAGAACAAGACCCTCCACACGTGTAAGGCAGCACAGACCTGTCCTGGGTGCTACAGTCACTCACAGCAGTGTCTGATACACCGATGTTTGTGTGCCCTGTGCACTCACTGATACACACACCAACAGCTCTGCTTACCATTGAGAGAGGCTGAAAAATGTGCCCGGGGAGCAGCTCATGCAGAAGACAAAACAAAACAAAGCAGAACACTCTGCATGGGAAATTCTGCATTGACACAACCTGTTACAAACCCATCTTTGCCTTTATCCCGAGCAAACCGAAATGTGGGGGGAGGACAGGCACCCAGGGACAGCTGAGCCCGGGTGACTCTGCAATGTCCCAGGCTGGAGCAGCAGCTCTGCCTCCTGCACTCAAGCGGCCCCCTCTGTCCCGGGGCTGGCTTTAAACCCCTCGAGCCCCACAGCACTCTCAGGTCACCCTCCCCTCTCTGCTGAGCCCTGGCTCCCTGTGCCAGACCCATCATCCCACCCTCTGCCCCCCAGAGAAGCAACCTGCAGGGAGGAATCAATGCCAGCCACCAACCGGGGCTAATTCGCACCCTGAGCAGACACGAAGCACAGATCAGAGGTATAATCCAGTTTTCCTCCCTCTTGCTCCCAGCAAACAGCATTTCCCACCCCGTTTCCCCATCCCACTCTCGCAAGGTTGATCTCCCCCCTCGGCCCCTCTCTCTGGGCTGCCCGGGAGCACAGGGCGGCTCCTGCGACCCCGCGCCCGCTGCGCCCCTTCCCCTCACCGCTCTGCCCCGCATCGCCCCGCACACACACCCCGCGGTGCCGGCTCTGCCCGGGCCGTGCGGGGATGCTCCGAGCGCTGCAGGTGCGGGGCCCGGCCGGGACGTGCCCGAGGGCCGGGCAGCCCCGCGGAGCCCCCGCGCTCTCTCCGCAGAGCATTCGCGGGTACCAGCGCTGCCCCACGGACACTCCGCATCCCCCTCCAGAGCCCGTGCGCTGCCCCACGGACACTCCGCATCCCCCTCCAGAGCCCGTGCGCTGTCCCACGGACACTCCGCATCCCCCTCCAGAGCCCGTGCGCTGTCCCACGGACACTCCGCATCCCCCTCCAGAGCCCGTGCGCTG